>JASAND010004713.1:0-13411 GCA_030248195.1 Trissonchulus latispiculum
ATAGGATATTTTCAAAGGATTACCTTTACTTCATTTATTTAGCAAACGACCGTTTATGTGAAAAGCGTCGCAGGGGGAATTTAAAAAATTTTAATCACCATGTTACAAAAACAAATACTCTTTTAACAGAAAAATTCCACGAACTCTCTGGCTTTTGCTCCCCTAAAAATTGTCACAAAAATTCAAAAATATCAAAGACATGCAAGCAGAAAGAAAAACTGTGAAACACAAGCAATACCCAACAGATTTTACACTTTGAAACTTCAAAACTTTACCTTGGTCATAGCCGCCGCCTCCGTAACCGGTTCCAAAAGACCCATAGGAAGGACCATTGGAATAGCTGCTGCCTGGATTTGTACCACTACCATGGCCATAATCGAACACTTGGCTACTGCTACCACTAAAACAAAATATTTTGCATTGCTTTTACACGCTTAAATGACTCATATACAGTTCGTGTTATTCATGCCGAGACAATCAAGGGAGTTATCAGGCTACTATCCAGTGCTTCAGCCTAAAATTAGTTTAGATTTCTAGCTTATTTTTCAATGGAATCGGTGATCTCTCCCATGCAAAGCCCCCCTGCAAATTCCTACCTCCTCCACTTCCAGTGACCCTAAAAATTGTACCCAAATTTCACCGTTTTCAACCAAATTTTCAAAAATGGTCTTCATCATTTTGAAGACTTTTTGCTATTTTTGTCTAAAACGACCAACATTAACCAGTTTTAGCGATATTAGACACTTCCACTTCCACATATACCTTATTGTTATTATTCACAGCAGCACCTCACCTTCCACCGCCGCTCTGGTAGTTCGTTTCAAAGTTGCCATACCCGCTGCCCATGCCATATCCTCCCTACAAATACGACGGAAGACTGTAACATATTGTTTCCTGCATAATTATGGAAGAGATAAAACAATAGCATGCTAAATGTAATGAATGTATTGAATAGGAGACGTATGAATAGAATAAACAAAGTTGTTGGTGTACCAGCAGCTGTATGGTCAGTGTTTTTTGCTCAAAAAAGTGCGCAATAAAACACTTTTTCTGAAACGAGCAAAAAATTTTGGGCTTGTGCGCACAAGTGCGCACCTTTTCTAGCGACACGGAGAGAAAAATTACTGAGAATTAGTTGCTCAAAGTGCTCAGAAAAATTGCTGGCTCTCAATTTCACAAAAAATCTCCATTTTTTGTGGGGGCTCCGCCCCCAAATTCCCGTCCTTATGTACTTGCCTACTACCGCAATTTCAAACTAGCACGTATTTTTGTTTTTATAAAAAGTAGTGAGAATTTTTAGCTTGCAAACAACTTAAAAATTGCCAAAAAGGTTTCACCAGTTCGCTAAATTTACAGAATAAAAATTTACTTTATATCAATAAAACTTGATACAAATTTACATTTATATCAATAAAACTTGATACAAATTTACTTTTATATCAATAAAACTTGATACAAATTTACTTTTATATCAATAAAACTTGAATATTATCATACGCAGTCAAATGGTTGCTATTTTTTAGTCTATTGCTTCAGCGCCCCAGACCCGTCGTTGCAAAGTTAGGTGAGTTTGCAAATTTATTCCGCCATTAAGTTCTGGCATCTTATAATCAACAGCTCTGAACATTGTACAAAGGTCATGTAATTACTAATAAATGCAAAACAGGAATTTTATGCTAAATCTTAGCATTTTTTCTGGTATGCGCCCTTTTTAGCAAATTGCGCAAAAAATTTTTAAGGCAGTGCTCAGAAGAACGCAAAAGTGTCCGAGCAAAAACACTATATATGTATGATTACGAAAGTTTTTAGGAAATTATGTAAGAAGGGCGGGGCAACTTTGAAAGATTTAGGTGGCGATCAGGGGCCGCTCCTATCAATATTCTTAACCCAGGTTAACTCATTAACCCGGGTTAAAATGGGTTACTAGTCCAAAACCCCTCCTAGCAAAACTTGGCTAAACCGGGTTTGCTTAACCCGGATTTCATATCGGGGTTAACAGACAATTTTGGGGTTAGTGCTAACCCCGATCCTATCATTAAAACCGGGTTTAAAAGGGGGTTAAGCAGGCCAAAAGTTAACCCTCCCCACCTAAACACTTCAAACAGCCTGCCCCTCAATATGAGTTACACCAATTTTGCTCACTTGAAGCAGGCTTTGTCTGAAAACGAGTTAACCCTGGTTTGCTGATTTCGAGCTGCCTAAGCCTGAAAACGGGTTAACTCCGTTTAAACCCGGGTTAGCGTAACCCAACCCCAATAATGCTTGATTGGACTGGGTATAACCCAAACCTGAAATTGTGGGGTTAACCCCAAAATGAGGCCTAACCCGGGTTAAGCTTAACCCCGTTTTGACAGGAAGTATTAAGTGAAAAACCCTCTCCGTGTCTAGGTCCATCTGGACCTCAATGTCCTAAAGCGCCAAACAATTTAGTTTTTGCCCTTTCTGCTTAAAACCGCCTTTTCAACGTTTTAGGCAGTTCTACAACAACATTATTTAATTGAATGTATGCCGATAAAAATTTTACAGATTTTGTTTATAGACATGCCACCATGTTCAGAAAATCGGTTATCCGTCAAAAATCGACCTTCTGTTTCTACACTACACACGGCTCACGATTATAACAAAAGTTGTGGAAATGTTATTCGAAACTTTGCAACAGACTTAGTACGTATACTGACAAATTCTGGGAGCTCACTATTATGCTGAAAATATTAAAATTGTATAATGAAATCCATTTACCGCAGCACTTCTATTTCCATAGGCTCCAGCAGTACTACCACCAGTGGCAACGGCGGATAAATTGGCAGCAAGACTTGCCAGTGCACTCAGGCCACCAGACAGACCACCTACGTTTCCGAAACCATTACCACTGGCTCCCGCACCCATGCTAGGCTGTGCCTGCCCAGCCATTCCATAGGGTCCCGAAGAAGGACCACCCGGGTGGCCATAGCTGCCCTGACCAGGACCTCCCTGTGGCACCGAAGCACCGTAGTTACCACCACCGCCACCACCGAAGCCACCGCTTTGACTAGCACCTCCGGGTAACATACCACCATGCCCACTCTGCATGGGCGGCCCTCCAGCGCCGCGACCTCGACCCATTCCACCACCTTTGTCCTGATTCATCGCAGCAAGCTGACGCTGGGAAATTTCATCACTGTGTTCCTAAAAGTAGCCAAAACTGACAACGTCTTGCGACAAAGTGAGTATACATTCGTCACATATATTCCTTCCTTAAAATGCAATAGAATGGAGGCAGAGCAACTCTGACAGGAAACCCAATTAGTACATATTATTCCTTGACAACAATCAGGAAAGGAATTACTTACAGGTTTAAGATAAGGTTTAAGCTTCTCCATGGCAAATCCCATCTTCCCAAACGCCTCTGCGGGCTCTCCTTCGACTTCAATGCGAACATGTAAAGTTTCAGCAAAATGGGCATGCTTGGGTTCACCGGTTGCCAAAAGCTGAAGCTCCTGAAACAAAATTCAAAATCACACTCAAGGAAAGAATATACGTATGATACGTGTACTATTTAACCAATAGGCAGTATTGCCCCATATGACCCAGTCTGACTTTTTACGGCGCCTTTGAAGCATACTTTTTGGCTATTTTAGCGTTTTGACCGACTTTGGCACCCAGCCAAAAATGTTTTCCGGCTCCGGGAGGCATAAAAACTGGCTTATTTTCTTATTTTTGATTAGTACTACAAGAATTTATATGGTTTTTCCTTCATTCTATCTGTACGGCAGGGTATTTTTCAAAATCGGCACCGTGTAAATTTAAATCGCAGTGTGTATTTTTGTTTGTAGCTGTGTAAAATTGATAAATCGTGCTTTTAAGTAGAGATGCACCGGGGCCTGGCCCCGGCCAAGTTAGTCAGGCCCCGGTCCCGACCAGGGCCAAAAATTAGCAAAATTTTGGAAATTTATGACATTTTTTGACCAAAATTTTGAAATTTCAAAGCCAAGAAGTGTTGCAAATAGTTTATTTTCCCACCGATTTGAATGAAAACAACGATAGTAACGTTTGTATATCAGAAAGTATTGCAAAATTTGAATTTTCAAGAAAATTCTTAAAATTTTCTATTTGGACCCCCAATTTCCAGGCCCCGGCCCCGGCAGGGGCCACAATGAGGTCCCGGCCCCGGTAGTGGCGGCCCCGGTGCATCTCTACTTTTAAGTAAATAATATACTACAATACCAAACAATTTTTGACGTTATTTCGTGATGCGGTCTTGTTTTTGTGGGCAGTTTAGCCTTACCGTGCAATTAAACAAAAGCTGCACGTTTAAAGGTTTGCCAACAACATCATAGTATTATATACATAGTCTGTCAGTAAATGTGGACCGCTTTACATTAGGTTAAATCGTCTTGATACTGCACCAACTCAAAATTTGTCATTTTTCGTATACGGCAAAATACGATGCTTATATAGTAGCTTAGCTTAAAAGCAATAACTTATAAACAAACAAATAAAAATAGCAATTGCAACACATAAACGACAGAAAGACAGAGTAAAGTATCTCTGCTGCATCCCATCACATCGCAAAACAATAAATACATAGCGGGGATCTGGTTGCGGCACCCCCTAGCTAAAGTTGGAGCTTTTTGAAAAATCAAAAGTTTGACACCTAATTATCTGAACACTTTTTGCAAAAATCTTCGTAAATTTGGCTGTGTACAGTATTCTGTTGTGTAAATTTAAATTTGACTGTAAATTTAGGCGCGACTGTGTAAATACACAGTATTTTATATAATAAATACCATGCTGTACGTAGTTATTCAAGCTACAAAATCCCCTTATGAGACATCAAAAGCGAGAAGCCGGAGAAACCATCACTTTCGTAAGCGATCTTTGGCGCAACTTTTTAACGGTGGCAAGGGGATGAAACTTCGCATACATTACTAAACTCGACACGTACAATTTTTTGGTGATAGTAGCTCACGCGAGCACCAGTCTTAGGTAGAGACATTGTAACAATTTGTAGTTTGAGTACTTGTAACAAATGAACTATATCTATACACGTATATATGTATATGTATATATTATGTAGGGGCGCGATAGCGCCCCTACATAATATGGGTATAAAGGCGTCTGCGCGGCCCCCTGGAGACAGTGTTGGCCTGGTGCCAGCTAATTAGAGGTCTGGGAGGGGTAAAAATGTTACCATCGTAAAGTACTCGAGCAGTACTACAAGTACCACCATACTTTTGGTTAAAATTCCGAACTTCGAAATTTTGCACTAGGCGGGAGTTACCGTGCGTTTGTTTTTTTTTTCTCGGTTAATAACGCTTTTCGGAAGTGCTTATGTCAGCGCAGTGTTGGAACGATATGGGCATTTTGGTCCTATACTACTATTATATGTTGGTAGGCAGGGTCCTCCCATGCAACCTTTTTTGGTCATTTTGGCACCTGGCCAATTTTGGCTCTGTGCCAAGGCCCCAAAGTCGGACTTTCGCTATTTTGGCACTTCGGTTGTGATCGACTTTTTTTCACAGGTTAGCAGCTAGATCGGTTTGGTTTGTTTTATTTGAATATTTCGGACTATGCGCGGAATGTAACGAGGGGGATTTTTTAATTTCGCTCTGGAGCTTTCAGGAGATGGGCCCAAACTTTGCATTTTTTCACCTGTTTTGGCGAAAAGTTTCTAAGTCCCACTTTTACTAGAAATGGCCTAAAAGTCACTAAAAATGGCGTTTTTCGGCCTTGGGGTGGTACCCATATATAGTAAATCGGGGTCGCTGAAAACGATGAGCATACTGCTGAGGTCGGTGGATGTGACCCCTGACCCACAGCGCCCACCCACAGTGGGCCCGGTGTGGGTCAAAAATGAAAGTCTTCAAAAGTGGTCAAGTTTGGTATCAAATGAAAGCCCTTGGCGAGGCGATCAACTTTTGTCATTATGCCACCCACAAAAAGTGGCCCCACCGACCTGTGGGTGGGTGCCCCACCCACAGTGGGTCCGGTGTGGGTCAAAAATGAAAGTCTTCAAAAGTGGTCAAGTTTGGTGTCAAATGAAAGGCCTTAGTGAGGCGATCAACTTTTGTCATTATACCACCTCCAAAAAGTGGCCCCACCGACCTGTGGGTGGGTGCCCCACCCACAGTGGGTCCGGTGTGGGTCAAAAATGAAAGTCTTCAAAAGTGGTCAAGTTTGGCATCAAATGAAAGCCCTTGGCGAGGCGATCAACTTTTGTCATTATGCCACCCACAAAAAGTGGCCCCACCGACCTGTGGGTGGGTGCCCCACCCACAGTGGGTCCGGTGTGGGTCAAAAATGAAAGTCTTCAAAAGTGGTCAAGTTTGGTATCAAATGAAAGCCCTTGGCGAGGCGATCAACTTTTGTCATTATGCCACCCACAAAAAGTGGCCCCACCGACCTGTGGGTGGGTGCCCCACCCACAGTGGGTCCGGTGTGGGTCAAAAATGAAAGTCTTCAAAAGTGGTCAAGTTTGGTATCAAATGAAAGCCCTTGGCGAGGCGATCAACTTTTGTCATTATGCCACCCACAAAAAGTGGCCCCACCGACCTGTGGGTGGGTGCCCCACCCACAGTGGGTCCGGTGTGGGTCAATAATGAAAGTCTTCAAAAGTGGTCAAGTTTGGTGTCAAATGAAAGGCCTTGGTGAGGCGATCAACTTTTGTCATTATACCACCTCCAAAAAGTGGCCCCACCGACCTGTGGGTGGGTGCCCCACCCACAGTGGGTCCGGTGTGGGTCAAAAATGAAAGTCTTCAAAAGTGGTCAAGTTTGGCATCAAATGAAAGCCCTTGGCGAGGCGATCAACTTTTGTCATTATACCACCAACAAAAAGTGGCCCCACCGACCTGTGGGTGGGTGCCCCACCCACAGTGGGTCCGGTGTGGGTCAAAAATGAAAGTCTTCAAAAGTGGTCAAGTTTGGTATCAAATGAAAGCCCTTGGCGAGGCGATCAACTTTTGTCATTATGCCACCCACAAAAAGTGGCCCCACCGACCTGTGGGTGGGTGGCCGGCGTGGGTCAAAGATTAAAGTCTTCAAAAGTAGTCATGTTTGGTAAAAAAATGAAAGTCCATTTGCTCACATTTGCCCTGCCTATTGCATTTTTCAAGCTCCTTATCTGCGTCAGCTCACTGCTGGAAAGGGAACCTTTAAAATGACAGAAGGACAAGTAATAAAAATGCTCCTCCGGAGCATGAAAAAGTAATATGGGTAGTTGTGAGGTTGTAAAATCAAGAGAGGACTAGTCTTAAAAATGCTTAATATGGGGCTAGGTTCAAAAAAAGAAGAGGACTAGGTTGTGGGCGAATTAATATGGGCACAGCTTCGCCGAGCAACCCATATTCGCGGGCTTTCACGCTTCGTCATGGCGATTGCCATATACAAAGCAATTAATGTCAGTCAATAATTACAATTCCAGCAGTTATATATACGTAAACTATATAGTATATAATTTCGTTGTGCTGGACTACGACAAGCAACTAGAAAGAACCAAAGCTATGATTGTAACGCTAACGGTTGAATAGAAATAGAAGATCGTCGAAGAGTGTCCTGATCCTGAAGTTATTGTTGAAATATATACTTTTCTTATAAATGGTTAAAACGCTCAGAGTTTATCGAAAGAAATGTTTGCTTCCACTAAAACTCGTTTATCATAGTCGTATATTATTTACGTGCCGTAACTAAATCTGAACACTGGTACGTATAAAAATATATAACTTTTTCAGTCCGCGAATATGGGTTGCTCGGCGAAGCTGTGCCCATATTAATTCGCCCACAACCTAGTCCTCTTCTTTTTTTGAACCTAGCCCCATATTAAGCATTTTTAAGACTAGTCCTCTCTTGATTTTACAACCTCACAACTACCCATATTACTTTTTCATGCTCCGGAGGAGCATTTTTATTACTTGTATATATATAAAAAAAAAGGGAATGTGGTGTTTTTAGATGGTTTTCGTATTCTACTTTTTTAAAAAGTTTTATATTTTTATTTATATTTTCGACCATTTGACCCTCCCAACCGACTGACCCTTCAAACGGCAAAGTAGAACCAGCCCAGCAAAATAGGTACGTCGGACGGCAAAACGAATACCGGGAATGAGCTGGGCACACCAGAAAACCCCTAAAGACAAAGTTTTGAGAGGCCAGGTAGAGCCTACTATGGACCTCCAGGAAGCGGTTTCCGACTTGACCCTCCAGACGGCAAAGTAGAACCAGCCCAGCAATATAGACACGTCGGACGGCAAAACGGATACCGGGAATGAGCTGGGCACACCAGAAATCCCCTATAGACAAAGTTTTGAGAGGCCAGGTAAAGCCTACTATGGACCTCCAGGAAGCGGTTTCCGACTTGACCCTCCCGACGGCAAAGTAGAACCAGCCCAGCAATATAGAAACGTCGGACGGCAAAACGGATACCGGGAATGAGCTGGGCACACCAGAAATCCCCTATAGACAAAGTTTTGAGAGGCCAGGTAAAGCCTACTATGGACCTCCAGGAAGCGGTTTCCGACTTGACCCTCCCGACGGCAAAGTAGAACCAGCCCAGCAATATAGAAACGTCGGACGGCAAAACGGATACCGGGAATGAGCTGGGCACACCAGAAAACCACTATAGACAAAGTTTTGAGAGGCCAGGTAGAGCCTACTATGGACCTCCAGGAAGCGGTTTCCGACTTGACCCTCCCGACGGCAAAGTGGAACCAGCCCAGCAAGATGGGTGGGTCTGACGGTAAAACTGACTGCGGGAATCGATTCTCCGTGCCAGAAAACCATTGTATGAAAGTTAGTTCAATATATGTAATTTCTGAATATAAAAAGAAATCAGCTCCAGCTCGTAACGTTCGACCTGAGCGACGACCACAAAAATGGTCACTTTTCGCTATGAGCCGACTTTGCGGCGCCACTGCGGCGCTGTGGCGCAGCTGCGGCGCAAAAAAGTTGTGATTCTTAAATTCTTTAGAGGGTACTACTAGACCCCATAGCCCTTTAGGTTGGCCCACCGCTGCAGATCACGTGAAAGCGGCGAACATTATGTACAATACAACCATCAAATAGGAGAAACCGGAAAAAAAACATCGCCGCCATAACCGGTCCGGGGCGCAACTTTTTAACGGTAAGTGATACGGGGCTGAAACTTTACAGACATACTAAACTCGATGTGCTCTACAATTTGCGCAGGATTTTGCGCAGCTTCTGCGCAGCTTATTTTACACTGTCTCCAGCCACTTTTCAGTTTTCACACATATTATAGGGGTCGCTGCGGCGCATATATATATATATATATATATATATATATATATATATATATATATATATATATATATATATATATATATATATATATATATATATATATATATATATATATATATATATATATATATCATATCGTGCTGACATTACGTGAGTGATATATAACCGAAATTCGCAACCACTTGCCTTGCACAATGGTTAAAACGCTCAGAGTTTATCGAAAGAAATGTTTGCTTCCACTAAAACTCGTTTATCATAGTCGTATATTATTTACGTGCCGTAACTAAATCTGAACACTGGTACGTATAAAAATATATAACTTTTTCAGTCCGCGAATATGGGTTGCTCGGCGAAGCTGTGCCCATATTAATTCGCCCACAACCTAGTCCTCTTCTTTTTTTGAACCTAGCCCCATATTAAGCATTTTTAAGACTAGTCCTCTCTTGATTTTACAACCTCACAACTACCCATATTACTTTTTCATGCTCCGGAGGAGCATTTTTATTACTTGTATATATATACAAGTAACAAAAATGCTCCGCACAAAAGGGGATAATATGTGTGTTGGGCCTATGTCTATCTTTAAATTCCGGTTGAGAAAGTATATAAAGGCATAAATCCGACACAGCAACTTTTGGTGGATGGTTCCTTGGCGAAAGTTCTTCTGTTCGCTTCGGGTTTTCATTTGACACCAAATTTGACCACTTTTGAAAAATTTTATTTTTGACCCAAAATCGCCTAAGTCCCCACCCCACCCCATCACAGCACTCTACAGCCACTTTGGGTACGCAGTTCTATGACAAATGTTGCTCAGCTCACTTAAGGCTTTCATTTATACCAAATTTGACCACTTTTGAGAAACTTTATTTTCGACCATTTGACCCTCCCAACCGACTGACCCTTCAAACGGCAAAGTAGAACCAGCCCAGCAAAATAGGTACGTCGGACGGCAAAACGAATACCGGGAATGAGCTGGGCACACCAGAAAACCCCTAAAGACAAAGTTTTGAGAGGCCAGGTAGAGCCTACTATGGACCTCCAGGAAGCGGTTTCCGACTTGACCCTCCAGACGGCAAAGTAGAACCAGCCCAGCAATATAGACACGTCGGACGGCAAAACGGATACCGGGAATGAGCTGGGCACACCAGAAATCCCCTATAGACAAAGTTTTGAGAGGCCAGGTAAAGCCTACTATGGACCTCCAGGAAGCGGTTTCCGACTTGACCCTCCCGACGGCAAAGTAGAACCAGCCCAGCAATATAGAAACGTCGGACGGCAAAACGGATACCGGGAATGAGCTGGGCACACCAGAAATCCCCTATAGACAAAGTTTTGAGAGGCCAGGTAAAGCCTACTATGGACCTCCAGGAAGCGGTTTCCGACTTGACCCTCCCGACGGCAAAGTAGAACCAGCCCAGCAATATAGAAACGTCGGACGGCAAAACGGATACCGGGAATGAGCTGGGCACACCAGAAAACCACTATAGACAAAGTTTTGAGAGGCCAGGTAGAGCCTACTATGGACCTCCAGGAAGCGGTTTCCGACTTGACCCTCCCGACGGCAAAGTGGAACCAGCCCAGCAAGATGGGTGGGTCTGACGGTAAAACTGACTGCGGGAATCGATTCTCCGTGCCAGAAAACCATTGTATGAAAGTTAGTTCAATATATGTAATTTCTGAATATAAAAAGAAATCAGCTCCAGCTCGTAACGTTCGACCTGAGCGACGACCACAAAAATGGTCACTTTTCGCTATGAGCCGACTTTGCGGCGCCACTGCGGCGCTGTGGCGCAGCTGCGGCGCAAAAAAGTTGTGATTCTTAAATTCTTTAGAGGGTACTACTAGACCCCATAGCCCTTTAGGTTGGCCCACCGCTGCAGATCACGTGAAAGCGGCGAACATTATGTACAATACAACCATCAAATAGGAGAAACCGGAAAAAAAACATCGCCGCCATAACCGGTCCGGGGCGCAACTTTTTAACGGTAAGTGATACGGGGCTGAAACTTTACAGACATACTAAACTCGATGTGCTCTACAATTTGCGCAGGATTTTGCGCAGCTTCTGCGCTCTACAGCCTACAGCCACTCTACAGCCACCGTGAGCATGCGCTTTTACGAGAAAAGTTGCTCAGCTCACATGAGGCTTTCATTTGGTACCAAATTTGTGACCACTTTTGAAAATTTTCATTTTCGACCCAAAATCGCCTAAGACCCCATCCATACCCCAGCACAGCACTCTATAGCCACTCTGAGCATGCACTTTTATGAGAAAAGTTGCTCAGCTCGATTAGGGCTTTCACTTGGTACAAAAATTGACCACTTTTGAAAATTTTCATTTTCGACCCAAAATCGCCTAAGACCCCATCCATACCCCAGCACAGCACTCTATAGCCACTCTGAGCATGCACTTTTATGAGAAAAGTTGCTCAGCTCGATTAGGGCTTTCACTTGGTACAAAAATTGACCACTTTTGAAAAATTTTAGTTTTGACCCAAAATCGCCTAAGTCCCCACCCCACCCCACCACAGCACTCTACAGCCACTTTGAGCATGCAGTTCTATGACAAAAGTTGCTCAGCTCGCTTAGGGCTTTCATTTGGTACCAAATTTGA
The DNA here is from genome assembly GCA_030248195.1 of Trissonchulus latispiculum. Lineage (NCBI taxonomy): Eukaryota > Metazoa > Nematoda > Enoplea > Enoplida > Ironidae > Trissonchulus > Trissonchulus latispiculum. The sequence continues at coordinate 11,851 of JASAND010004713.1, forward strand.
CCACTTTTGAAAATTTTCATTTTCGACCCAAAATCGGCTAATACCCCATCCATACCCCAGCACAGCACTCTACAGCCACTTTGAGCATGCAGTTCTATGACAAAAGTTGCTCAGCTCGCTTAGGGCTTTCATTTGATACCAAATTTGACCACTTTTGAAAATTTTCATTTTTGACCACATGACCTCCCACCTACCTGACGCTCCAGATGGCAAAGTGGAACCAGCTCAGCAAGATGGGTGGGTCCGACGGCAAAAGAGATGCCAGGAATGAGCTGGGCGCACCAGAAAACCCCTATAGACAAAGTTTTGAGAGGCTAAGTACAGTCCTATATGGTGTTCCCGAAAGTCGGTACTGACCGGACCCTCCAGACGGCAAATTGGAACCAGCCCAGCAAGATGGGTGGGTCAGACGGCAAAATGGAGACTGGGAATAAGCTGGGCGCACCAGAAAACCCCTATAGACAAAGTTTTGAGAGGCCAAGTAAAGCCTACTATGGACATCCCGGAAGCGGTTACCGACCTGACCCCTCAGACGGTCAAGTGGAACCAGCCCAGCAAATTGGGTGAATCGGGCAGCAAAACTGATAGCGGGAATCGATTCTCCGTCCCAAAAAACCTTTATATGCAAGATTTGAGAAGTCTATCTTGAAAAATAAGCGAAAAAACTAAGTTCAAAGTCGGACCCAACATTCACCAACTTTGGCGGGCCACTGTGGCGCTGTGGCGCAACATATCAAAAATCCGACTTCAAACGTCATAATCCGGATATATGTCCTTATCAACCATATATAACTTGTCTGGTTTGTATTTGCACAAAGAGCTGGAAAGAAGCTAATCCCAGGCATACTTTTGGCCATTTCGACGTTCTGAGCCGACTTTGTGGCGCCGCTGTGGCGCTGCGGCGCACTGTGGCGCGGCGGCGACCACATATATCGAAAGTCAGTAACCTATATATATTGATGATATACCGCAATAGGTGTCTAAACTTCGCTACATTCTGTGAAAGAGGCTACAAAATGGTGACATACGAGGGTAAAACGGAGACACCGGAAAAAAAACATCGCCGGCATAACTGCCGGCGGGTGCAACTTTTTAACGGTAAGTGTTAGGGGGATGAAATTTTCCAATTATACTAAACTCGACACGGAATTTCTTTTGCGCACAAAATTTGCGCAGGATTTGCGCAGCCTCTGCGCAGCGCCTCTGAAGGCAGTCATTGGGGCGTTTTGACTCATATTATAGGGGTCGCTACCGCGACCCCTATGATAATCAAAATTTCTGCTTTACTTTATCCAATTAATTATAATAATTGCCTAAATTTACGGTTCTTTGAAACAACCTCCTGTTGAAAGTAATGAACCTAAAAATACTCAGAGTCTGCAGGTGCCCGCGTGAGCTAACTTGGTGCAAATGCGGTGGACACCTTAAACTGAATAGTCTGAGGTGCCCACGCGAGCTACTATCACCAATTTTTTGCGCAAATAATCTGCACAGCAATCTGCGCAGCCTTGATTTACACTGTCATGCAACCATTTTCACTCATATTATAGGGTCGCCAATA
>JASAND010004714.1:0-14052 GCA_030248195.1 Trissonchulus latispiculum
GTACCTAATATATAAGAGTGTGACAGCAGGCATGCTCTCTGTTATCAGCTGTAGGTACATGCTATGTTCGCTAACGGCTTGTTAAAGAAAATCTTTACGTGTTAAAGCTCGAAAACACAACTACTCAGTTGGTTCAATGTGCGTCTGCTTCGAGCTTTAACACGTAAAGATAGCGTGCGAATTTCTTTGAAGAGCACATACACGTTTGTGGGGGGGGGAGGGTCAGCCGGGTCACACTGTTATGTATTATGTACTCTTGGTGTTATCAAGAGTTTATAATAGGAAGAGTAAGACACTCAGCTCTTCCTAATAGAATAAGCTTGCAAGATGCTCGGAACATTAAGGCGGAAATCTCTGGGGGGGGGGGCTTCTCATCATGTAAACATGCAACGCAAAAACGGGCGTGTACGACAATTTAAATACTATAACTTGAGCTAGAAAAATTGTATAGCAATAATTTTTATATAATTATGTTGCGTAGAACGAGATCTTTTTAACGATATAAAAATTATGTAGTTAGGTTCAGGCAATGTCTCATGAATTCGGCAACAACGTAAGGCATTTCGAAGAAATGATGAAATTCCCAATTTTCGTGGCAAGGACGCTTTATTGCCGATTTTGTAAGAGAACGCCTAAACTAAACTATATAATTTTTATATCGTTAAAAAGATCTCATTCTACGCAACATAATGATATAAAAATTATTGCTGTACAATTTTCCTAGCGCAAGTTATAGTAGTTAATTTGTCGAAAACGTGCGCTTTTGAAAAATGTCAGCGTTGTATGTCTACATGCTGAGAAGCCCCCCCCCCCTGAGATTTCGGCCTTAATGTTTCGAGCATCTTGCAAAATTAATCTGTTAGGGAGAGCTGAGTGTCTTACTCTTCCTATTATAAACTCTTGGTATTATGTATTTTAGAGTCAGTTCGAGACTGCTGCTGATGCAGATGAACCCAGAGCAGTGCCCAACAAATCTTCGTTAGAGGTGAGCAGACAGTAGAGGGGCATTTGTGAGTATTAGCCTTAGTATTAGTGTTAATAGTTAGACTTGTTAGAAGTTTTTATGGCCAATGAAAAATGTGCTTTCGCAGAGCAAATAAAATTGTATGCAGCATTCATGAGCATGATTTGTTGGAGCCAAAAAGCGTAATCAAGAAAGCAGAAACTTGGCACGACTTGCCTGCACGAGGCTTTTACTCAACTGAACTAAAACTAACACAAACTCAGCAGAAACAGCAAAGACTAAAGTACGGCTGTTGAAACAGACCGTAGTCACAACAGAACGTGGCTGGCTGTAAATGTCAGCCAGTCACCATAAGAACAATAACTATATAAACTATTCGACTAATTAAACTTTTTATAAATAGATGACACACCCCCGGTAGAGAGAAAACGTCCCCGTTTCCCGATTGAAATTGGATTGAAGATTTATGCTGTTTGAGAAAAAACCCAGGGGAAAGATACTCTACACAGGCAACACAGTGGATTAAATATGGATTAAAATAATAATGAAAAGTAAGTAATCAGTGTTGATTAAGTACAGAGTTAAGGTCTTTCACGTTAATGGATACTCCTGAGATTAGCGTCTGGTATGGTGGTGACTCCTGCGGTGGCCAACATCGGAACGTTGGCGCCGTCGGGAATCCATGTGGCGATGGCTGTGGAATGGGATATTTCGGCGTCGCCTCTCCGCTTTCTCCAAATCCTTATCAACTTTGGCTTGATACAGGAGACTGCTGTATTTTTGGTAGCAGAGAGCCAATATATTTACACTAATATCCGGAATATATTTACACCACTCCTTCAGTAAGATGCGCGTCCCATTGTGGGACAGGTGAAGATTGTCATCGTAGTAGTGCGGATTCAAGTTGACGCAGCGCGTGGATGGTCCTGTGTCCGCGGGAATCTGGAACACATCCTCATCCACGTGCATGTAGTTAAATCCAGCCTGTTCGCATCGTGTCCTGAGAAATTTATTGAATCGGATATATGTAGAGGCCGGCAGCACCAGCTGATTTGAGGCACCATGGATGAAACGTAGACTCGTGAGGCTACGGCTCCAAAGCTTTTGTAGAGCTCGTCGAAGCCTGCAATCCAGGATTTCATAGGGTGTTGGACTTCATTGAGGTCAAAATATACAATGATGTATCGGAAACCGCTGACGTCAATACCCCTGATCATTGTCGGCACATTGACCATCAGTCCTCCACCCCATGGTGAAACGACACCGGCTTCTATCGATACCAGGTGACGTAGATTTGAATGTGAGACGACCAGAAATGTGTTGATAGGAGGCGAGTTGAAGCTTCTGGCGCACCACTCGCTAAGATTGACGGTGGGCGCTTCCAGTTGGTTTGCCTTGGTTCGTTGCATAAAGGCAGAAACCAGGTCGCCATACCGATTGCACCCAGGCCAACGAGCCCGAGGTGATGTCTGCAAAGTCTTATCAAAAGACAATCCCGTCTGCCAAAATTTGTCCCGACCATAGGCGGCCAAAACTTCATCTTCGACAGCTTCCACAAAAAGTGGAAGGATTCTTCCCTGCAGTTGGAGATGGAGCAAGGCGACAATCACCTCTTCTCGGTGGAAAATCCAGTGCGCATCGTTGGGAGGCTTCAAAGATGCAATCTTCTGATGCAAGGCAGTGCGACCTTCTTCTTTCTCGACGCGGAGCAACGATGCAGCAGCGTCCGGACTGCCACATTGAATCAGCTGAATATAAGATAGAGCGTGCATTTTGCACCAAAATTTCAGCTGACGGCTCCCCGCCTGAATCGTCAAGTCCTCCGGATAGTATAAACTCGTGGCATGGTCATCTGCCGCTACGTCAATCAATCCCTGCTTGACCACCATTTCCTCGCCATCGGAAAGGTACTCATCGCTGGGTGTTTGGCTACGTCGTGAGTCTGAAGGTCCAGTATCTGGGTCAGAATTTCGGCGAGTACTCTAGCAGATAGCATCAGAGCTCGCCTGCAATACACAAAAAATACAACATAAGTTACAGGAAATCTGAGGAGTAAGTATAAAAAGGAAACTATCAAATTTGACATCAAACTTTAGTAGCAAAATTTTGGCTTCAAACAAGCAAGGAAAGAAAGGGAAAGACAAAACTACATAGATTTGGCTACTTGTGTGCTGACTGCTGACATGAAACCAGATATAGTCAACTAGGCATAGCGGTCCGAGGTATTGCCCCTCGAGACCGTAAATTGTACTCGTGAGTAACCTGGTTCTCCAAAGAAACATGACTACTGTTGGATGCCACGGATTGATCTGTCGTAACTCTTGTAGAGGTGCTTAGCTGATTGTTTGGGTGAGCCTCGTCAGAAAGAGACGAAGGCAGTAATTCAGCTAAGTTTCTTGCAATAAATGGTTTTGTGTTATTTATGTGATATATATCAACCTTTTTCTTTGGGTCACTGATCAAATAAGCTTTAACGTTTGGCTTAAAAACTTCTACAATTCGGTATGGACCCTGCCAGCGTAGCTTTTTCAGTTTTGGTGTCAAGCCGATCCCGGTCGCCGGGTTACGGATATAAACCATTGAGCCAACTTCTACGTCAAACTCTTGTGACTTTTGATCATATTTGCCTTTTTGATACTGTTGTTCAGCTTCAATTCTTGTTGTAGTCGCTTTCCACGCTAACTGCAATGAATAGACTAAGTTCTTTTTGTAGTCAGTGATTTCAGGAAACAGTGGCTTTGGTGGTAACATCAAGATAGCGACAGGTGGCGGTGGGTCTCTTCCATACAAGAGAAAATATGGAGATTCTCTAGTGACTGTATGAGGGGCACAGCGCAAACTGTACAATGCAGATTGCACGTACTCATCCCAATCTCTTTGTGAATCATTGGTGTACATAGAAAGAACAGTCATCATCGTAGCGTGCTGTCTTTCCACTTGGCCATTGCACTGGGGATGATACGAGGTGGTGTTTACCTTTCGAATCCGAAAGAGAGAGCACACTTCCGCCACGATATGAGAAAGGAAATTTTGACCCCTATCCGAAAACAAAACTGCGGGAGGTCCATAGCGTGAGATGATTTCCTCAAATAGGTACCGAGCAATCGAACCAGCAGTCATGTTTTTTTATTGCAAATGCTTCAGGAAACTTGGTAAAGGCGTCCTGGAATTCCAGCAGGTATTTATTTCCGCGTTCGGTAACAGGCAGTGTGCCTGTAATATCAACATGCAGTCGTTCCCAGGGACCAGTTTGGGGAATGGGAACAAGGGGCGCGCGTGGGGCTTTGACCGGATCTTTTCTTTTTCCACAGTCTTCACAACTTCGTACCCAATTTTTCACAAAAGATCTCATTCCGGGCCAATAAAACCGTTGTTTAACCCGCTGATACGTTTTATCATATCCCAAATGACCTGCCAAGGAACTATCGTGGAACGCTTCCAACACTGTCTTATACATTGATGACGGTACCATAACGACAGGACCACATCGTGTTCGGATCTTCCCATTGCACACAAGCCCATCCTTTAAAATCATATGCTCCAGAAGACGACTGAACTGTGCGGGTAGGGTGCCAATGGGATTGCCGTTCTCGAGGTAGTCCAAGATTGATCCCAAAACAGAGTCCTCCAATTGAGCTTTTCTCATGTTTGTATCTTCCAAGTTGGTAACTGTCAAGACCATGCGGCTCAAAGCGTCAGAATTGGCGTTTTGCTTGCCAGGTCTATGATCAATATGGATGTGAAATCCTTGAAGGCTGAGTGCTCACCTCGCAAGACGAGGTGAAGGATTTTTCACAGATAGAAGCCACTTCAAGGGTTGGCAGTCTGAGAGAACCTTAAATTTTCTTCCGTAAAGGTAACATCGGAAATGCTGGATACCCCACACAAGTGCGAGGACTTCTTGTTCGACTGAGTGATAGTTCTTTTCATGTTTTTTGATAAACTACGACTTCCATATGCGATTACTCGTTCTCCCTCTGGGAAGATTTGACTGAGTACGCAGCCCAGTCCAGTCCCACTTGCATCGCATTGCAAGACAAATTCCTTAGAAAAATTTGGAAAGGCCAAGATAGGTGCCGATGTCAGCTTGTTTCGTAAAGTCTCAAAAGACTGTTGGCATTCTTTGGTCCAGGAGAAGTTCTCAGTTTCTTCAGTAGGTTGTTCAAGGGTGCCGCGATCTAGGCAAATCCTTGAATAAATCTCCGGTAGTATGAGGCAAAGCCAAGAAACTTTCGGACATCCGTAACAGAAACTGGAACTGGGTACTTCTTAACAGCATCAAGCTTCTGGGGATCCGGCTCCAGTCCTCTCTTTGACACTACATATCCTAAGAACGGGACAGCAGCTTTAGCAAAAGAGCACTTTTGAGGCTTTAACTTTAGGTTATATTGTCGAAGCCGACGAAGAACCGCTTCTATGTCAGTGATGTGCTTTTCAAAATTGTTGCTATAGACAAGAATGTCGTCAAGATAGCACAGACAAATTCGGTGGTTTAATCGGGCAAGGGCAAATTCCATCAATCGCTCAAATGTGGCTGGGGCATTCACAAGTCCAAAAGGCATACAATTAAAGTCATACAGACCAAGGAAAGAGGTGAACGCAGTCTTTGGTCTGTCTTTCGGATCCATTTGGACTTGCCAATATCCAGAACATAAATCTAATGACGTGAAATATCTCGCTCCTCTGATCGAGTTTAACAGTTGATCGATACGTAGTAGCGGATAGGTATCAATCCTAGTGATCCTATTTAAGGCTCGGTAGTCCACGCAAAAACGGTCGGTTCCATCCTTCTTTTTCACTAAGACAATAGGGCTAGACCATGGCAAGGTACTTCGTCGCATTATTCCCTTTTCCATCATTTCATTAATGTGTGTTCGCAAAACCTCTTCTTGTGATACTGGTATCCTGTACGGTCTCTGTTTAATCGGAGCATGGCTACCAGTATCGATATTGTGCTTAACAATGTCGGTTTTCCCTAAGTCAAACTTTGAAGAGGCAAAGACATCCCTGTGCTTTCGAAGGCATTTCATGAGCTGTTGCTTCTGTTCTGTGGACAAGTCCGATTCGGCGAGATCGACACCATTAAGCAGCGATGACTTATTCTTGTCTGCTTCTTCTATTGTGCCAACCAACAGGTCCATTGATCTAGGTAGTGCTTCTATCGTTCCTAATTTCTGTCCTTTGTGCAGCACCACTCTAGCGGCAGTTGGATTGACAACACGAAAAGGAATAACGGGGTGGCAGGTATTTACCAACGTCCTGGCTCCGATTACAGGAATATCTAGTTGAAGGAAATCGGTAGGTTGAACCCGTGCATGTCGCTGACGAGTTCGTAGGTAGTGTGGTGTGGGCTGGCAAAATAACCTCAGTTTGAGGTGGGATTGTCACTGTCCATTGCGCAGATACACGCCATACGTCCGAAGGTACAGGTTTTGGTGGTGTGGGCAGGTCGATGTACTCTCCAGCAATATGGAGAGATGGCTTACTGAAATCGACCGTAATAGGTCCCAACTTGGCCATAATATCCCGCCCCAAAATACAATCAATGTCTTCGCGGTCGGTAACATAAGCAGGATGATCCAACCTGAAAGAGCCAACTTGAAAGGAGGCCCGAATGACACCCAACAAAAGCAAGCCATGTCCAGTTGCTGAAAATGCTTTCTTCTTGCATTTTTCCATATTTCCCACTGAAGGCGCAATCCTCTTCGATACCATCGTAATGAAAGAGCCAGTGTCCAATAATGCTCGACGATATGAGTTGCCGATTTTGATCAGCAGGTTTGGTGGCGGTGGACATTTCGGCTCATGGATATTGTGAATATAGCTGGGAGGCCAAGGCTCGGAGATTAATGATGGTTGTTGCTCATTGTAGGCATTTGTTGTTTCACTAGCTTCTATTGAAGACTGTATGCGTGGTTCCGGCCATGTAAACACGGGAGTTTGCGGAGATTCTGCCATTGAGACGGAATCTGGATCAGGATCATCATTGGACTTTCCAAACATCTTGATCCACCGCGACAATACCCTTCTATGTTTGATTGCTAAGTAAATCAAGAAAACAGTGCTTAGTGCAACGGCACATAGGACAGCAATGTTGATCAGTAGTTGCAGAGGGCCTTTGATAACTTCGTTCAGTAAATGTCCAGCTCCGTTTGCTATTCCAGTCGCAGCATTACCGACTCCTGTGCCGGCTCCTTCCAGTACATGGGCAACTGCTTCACCAGTTCCTGCCAGAATAGCTCCGGTGCTTTTTCCAATGCCTTCGAGAGCTGCTCTGACAGCTGTTGGGTTTGTTGACAGTTCTGAGGTAAGATTTATTAGGGCCGACAGTCTATACTCATGTCTGAGCAGTTTAGCTTCTTGGGACCGCATTGTATTAACGGTGGCAATGACTCCGGCCAAACGATCGTGGTAGAGCTTTGGTGCGTGGAAGTGTAGCGAAGTTTCTACATCTTCTGCATACAACTCCATCGGTATCTGTGTGACCTGAATCCGGCCATCTTCAGTATGCCAACCATCTGCCTTCTGAAAGATACCAGCAATATGGTGAGCACAATGTACCTCCACGGACGCACTGACTAGATCTTTACTCCCCGGAATGACGAACATCACACTACTATCAATTCTTACGGGCAGATACTCATAACATTTATCATCCACCTTGTAGTCCCAATATATCTTTTCAGCTGTTAGCTGCCGACATGGCCATATCAATAGAGCTTCACCGGCGAATGCAGCGTGAATGTCTGATCTGTTCAGAAGTACCCTCGCTCCTAGCGTAGCGTCCAATCGAAGCATTGGTGTATTAACAGTACTTGCCGTTGGGTGAGCTCACATAACGTTGTCCATAACTGAGCAAACTGGGTAGCTTCCAAATTCAGAACCTTTTGAAACAGGTACTCTAGCTTCCCCGACACAGGATCGACATTCTGCAGACCATTCTCATTGTCAGTCAACGGCGGTCGTTTTGAAGAGAGATTGTCCTCTGCTCTGAAAGGGTTGCTAGCTGATGCTCTAATTTTTGAAACAACGTCATCCGTCAGTGTAATGGCTACACCCTGTTGCATGAGGAAGGTGTTGAGAGGAAGACATCGAGGAGCGTGTTGGTTGCTAAAGGAGAAGGCAGCTTGTAGCTCATCCACTATAACATGACTTCCAGCAATCTTGGCCTTATATTCACCTTTCTTCTTATATGGGCATTTGTATCCCTTGAGTCTTTGTTCGTTCCAGATTACAGTAGCATGATCTGATACACAGAATCCATTGGTTGGCAAGCAACCCGCCAAGTTGGCGAGATCGCTAATAATAGAATTGCCATCCACAGTTCCCACTGAACCCTTTTCAGCTACAAAGACTTTATATGTGGCACAGTGATCATAGCAACACCACTTGAAATCTAACGGAAATGTAGTATTGCTCGTCCAGAACCCATCTTCGACCTTCGTCATGGCTTGTCCTTTCCACGTCTTTGTCGATGTTGCTTCTCTACACTCGGCAACGCCCACTTGACTGGTAGAGGAAAAATCCTTGATTATTCCTTTACTGCCAAGGAAGCCGACATATGTGCACACTTGCCTTTCCTTGATCCAGCAGCTCCAAGCTTCAGTTAGAATAGGCTTAGTCCAGGCGACATAAACACTCACGGTTGTCTCCGTCACCCACTGAACATCAGGTGCATGACAGTGTACTGTGTGAGGAACGGCAACGGCTTGCCCTCCTCGCGTTTGACCACAGCTATTAAACCTATATGCAACTGCCACAGGCAAGAAGCAAAACCACAGTAAAAGTATCAGTAGACACTTTTCTTGCCAACTGAAAGACAGCTTTCGTTTGTTAGGTGGCTGTGCTTTGTTCGCCAATGCATTACTTTGTGCATTACACAAAGAACTGCATTGCCATTGCTTTGGTGGCGCGGGTTGAGCATCTGCATCACTTTTTAGATGAGCCGAAATCGTTTTACTGCTTGATATGACTGTGCAAGCAGTGCTCTCATCTCTGCCACCTCCACTGTTGTCAGGGGCACAACTTGTGAGGACTGCTGGGCTTATTCTAGTGGGGGGGGGGGGGGCCCCCAATAAACCCCCTTCCCCCCCCCAAAAATCGTCCCCCCCCCCAAAAATCGCCCCCCCCCCCCAAAAAAAGTAGGCGCCCCTTTTGGTACCAAATTTTGCCCTGAAAAAATCGCTCAGAAGGCCAAATTTTCAAAAATTTTCCGGCTTCGCCGGAGATTTTTACTCAATTTTTGCCCTTTTCAACACTAAATCTGCTTATTTTTGCTATGAAAATCAACTTTTATAGTATATGCCAGAAAAATAGCGCTATTTTTAGCATATTTTTCGAAAAATTTTCGCCCCCCCCCCAAAAATTCCTTGCCCCTCGGACCTTTGGGGGGGGGCCCCCCCAAGAAGCCCCCCCCCCAAGAAAAAATCCCTAGAATAAGCCCAGGGACTGTATGGTCATGGAGAGGGCATTCTTCCTCTGAGACCACACAATTGACACCGTACACGTGACTCATTAAGTTGTTTAATTTGTCTTCCAGTTCTTCGTATCTATGGTCATATTGTCTATCATCTGTAGCTTTTGACTGGACGACGAGTTCTTCCTCGTCGTCACTCGATGAACTGGATTTGTTGTTCGCTTTACTTGTGAATTCTACCCTTCGACTCGGTTGCTCCTGAAGGACATTAACGGAAGCAGCAGAGCCAGACCCTTTTCCTCGGTATTTGGAATTTGATTGGTTTTCTCGCTTACGACAGTTGCGTTTGATATGTCCGACGCGATCGCAAAAACTGCAGATCGTTTCACCTTTATCTGTAAATTTGAGTTTTGGCCTACCTTGGCGTTGTGGTTTGTCGTTGAAATTTCTGGATCTGTTATCTGAACCTGACGACCTCTTGAACGGTGTATCTATTATGCCGCCTTGGCAAAGAGGTTCGAGACGTCGTTCAATTCGGTCCAGCCTATAGTCAGTATTGCTGGACTTATTAGGACGAAACTCACGTCTTGGCTCTATGGCATTGACTGTCTGCAGTTTTTCTTGAACTGTTGTTAGCTTGCTTATAGCTGAACAAAGCTGTTCAAGCTTTGCGTCTGCAGACGGTTTAGTGCCATCTGAGCCTCTTCCACTGATTGGTGATTCGTCGAGGTCCAACAGCCTTCGTTGGGCCTCTTCTTTTAATGCTGTAGTGTAGGCTTCATTGAATGTTTGTGGGTCCCGTTTTAGAACCATTTTCTTGAGTGGTTTTGTAAGTCCAGCTATGAAAAATTCTTTTTCCATGTGACCTCTGAATTCTGTACTATATCGTTCATCACCTATTGGGTAGGCCACACGAACTTTCTCTCGAATGTCCTGAGCAAATGCTGCTACAGGTTCGTCGGCTTGCTGTTTCCGGCTTCTAAGAGCCGTTAAAGCAAATCTTTCCGACTCTTTTGGTTGTAATGCAGTTTTGAGGGCTGATATTAGGAGGCCGTAATTGCATTTCTGTTGGTTGGTGAGATCGCGGTAAGCTTCTAGAGCTGATTCGCGAAGGTATGCGGGTAGCATATTTAATTTTGCTGCCTCAGTCCAGCCACCAGCTCTAGCAGCAAGCTCGAACGTTTCGAGCCACTGCAGAAAGTTTTCGTCCAGTCTGCCTTTGAAGACGTTAAGGCACACTGGGTTCATAGATTGGACACCTGAGCTAGCCGCAAGCCCTTCGAGCCGTGCCTGAGTCTGAGCTTGCTCGTTCCTAGTTCTGCTTAACTCTTGAGTTAACTTAAGTATTTCTTCCTGTGCTTTTACTAAATCTCTATTCAGAGCTCGGTAATCTCTAGACGTTTCGTCTGTCGCCATTTTACACCAGCCTCGTTCAAAATTAGCTTAAATCCGAAACAAAACTAAGTTAAAAATTACAAATTTCTGACTTTACCAATCAGAATACCCGGTCTCCTTACCATGGAGATTTGTTAAGAGTGATATATCCAATAGAGTCCAAGTCACCACAGCACGTGATATTTTAAATGGTCACTCCGGCTGTAATTCCACTGATATTGTGAAAGTCCAGATGAGAATTCCAGTGTAAATTCCACGAAAAGAATCCAATTCCACCGTCCAGTGAAATTTTCCAAAATATCCAGGCGCCAAGTAAATAATTAGTTAATTAATGAATCCAGTAGCCAATTGGTTTGTTCTGAAATCAGAAACAAACAGAGATACAGTCTGTTGCAGAAAATGATAATCTTCAGCAAAACCAAAAAATCTATCTTTGCAGAAAACTAGCAAAGAAAACGGCAGAACTGCTGCAGACAGCAAGCTCAAACGAGACTACGGGGGCGCCAATTTTGTAGCAGAAACTTAGGCACGACTTGCCTGCACGAGGCTTTTACTCAACTGAACTAAAACTAACACAAACTCAGCAGAAACAGCAAAGACTAAAGTACGGCTGTTGAAACAGACCGTAGTCACAACAGAACGTGGCTGGCTGTAAATGTCAGCCAGTCACCATAAGAACAATAACTATATAAACTATTCGACTAATTAAACTTTTATAAATATATGACATGTATCTGATAGATTGATTCGATAAAACATGAAATTTTAATCAGTAACTGCAATTTTTAGCAGTCCGGTGATGATATTTTGAGTCTTTGTGATAGCGGTGCTTCTTCCTCTGAATCCAATGATCAAGGAGATTCTAGTATCCTCTGTTCTACTGCAGCGACCACGTCGGCTCAGTCAGACTATTATACAGAGCTTAGAGAAGTGAGTTCTACATCGTAAAATTGTGAGACTAGGTGCAGGAGCGTGCGTATCCGAGATTTTGAATAGGAGGGCGTTTTGACAAAAATTTACACCTTCAGTAATAAACTATTAACACAAGTAACAAAAATGCTCCGCACAAAAGAGGATAATATGTGTGTGTTGGCTGTATCGTATATATATCCTTTAAATTCCGGTTGAAGAAGTAAAGACAAAAGTTTCATGGGCACGTGACGTTATTTGGCACAGCAAATATTGGTGGATGGTTCCATGTCAAAAGTTGCTCAGCTCACTTAGGGCTTTCATTTGATACCAAATTTGACCACTTTTGAAAACTTTCATTTTTGACCGAAAATCGCCTAAGTCCCCACCCCACCCCACCACAGCACTCTACAGCCACTTTGAGCATGCAGTTCTATGACAAAAGTCGCTCAGCTCGCTTAGGGCTTTCATTTGGTACCAAATTTGACCACTTTTGAAAACTTTCATTTTTGACCGAAAATCGCCTAAGTCCCCACCCCACCCCACCACAGCACTCTACAGCCACTTTGAGCATGCAGTTCTATGACAAAAGTTGCTCAGCTCGCTTAGGGCTTTCATTTGGTACCAAATTTGACCACTTTTGAAAAATTTTATTTTCGACCACTTCACCCGCCACCCGACTGACCCTTCAAACGGCAAAGTGGAACCAGCCCAGCAAAATAGGTACGTCGGACGGCAAAACGGATACCGGGAATGAGCTGGGCACACCAGAAAACCCCTATAGACAAAGTTTTGAGAGGCCAGGTAGAGCCTACTATGGACCTCCAGGAAGCGGTTTCCGACATGACCCTCCAGACGGCAAAGTGGAACCAGCACAGCAAGATGGATGAGTCCTACGGCAAAAAGGACACCGGGAATGAGCTGGGCGCACCAGAAAACCCCTATAGACAAAGTTTTGAGAGGCCAGGTAAAGCCTACTATGGACCTCCAGGAAGCGGTTTCCGACTTGACCCTCCCGACGGCAAAGTGGAACCAGCCCAGCAAGATGGGTGGGTCTAACGGTAAAACTGACTGCGGGAATCGATTCTCCGTGCCAGAAAACCATTGTATGGAAGATTTGAGCGTTCAAAGTTAAATAGATAGCGAGAAATTTCGATTTTTCATTTTTCGAATTTTCGCCATCTTTGACGAGCCACTGTGGTCGCTAGGGAAGTGATAGAGAAACGCAACCTGGACCGTTAGTTAGTTCAATATATGTAATTTCTGAATATAAAAAGAAATCAGCTCCAGCTCGTAACGTTCGACCTGAGCGACGACCACAAAAATGGTCACTTTTCGCTATGAGCCGACTTTGCGGCGCCACTGCGGCGCTGTGGCGCAGCTGCGGCGCAAAAAAAGTTGTGATTCTTAAATTCTTTAGAGGGTACTACTAGACCCTATAGCCCTTTAGGTTGGCCCACCGCTGCAGATCACGTGAAAGCGGCGAACATTATGTACAATACAACCATCAAATAGGAGAAACCGGAAAAAAAACATCGCCGCCATAACCGGTCCGGGGCGCAACTTTTTAACGGTAAGTGATACGGGGCTGAAACTTCACAGACATACTAAACTCGATGTGCTCTACAATTTGCGCATGAAATCTGCGCAGGATCTGCGCAGGATTTTGCGCAGCTTCTGCGCAGCTTATTTTACACTGTCTCCAGCCACTTTTCACACATATTATAGGGGTCGCTGCCGCGACCCCTATGACAAAATATTCGTTCGCACAGCCCAAAAGGAAGGTGTTTCAACCTCTAGAACCACTCCTCTGGATACGCCAATGACAAGGTATGTTGCCTATGCTTTTGGTTTTAATCGTGCTTCTGTTTATTCATCTCTCAGTTGTAAACGTACCTATTTTAGGACAGAAAGTTTAGCTCTTAAGCTCAGATTTCGAATTTCCTATTTCAAAAAGTGCCCTGCCTTCTCAGGGTATTTTTTACAGGGGGGGGGGGCAGGGGGGGCCCTTAAATTGACCTTCCCCCCCCCCGAAATCGCCCCCCCGGGATATTGGTCTTCCCCCTTTATGAGGTCTACATTTTTTCCAAAAATGGTCAAATTTTCAAAAAGTTTCCGGCTTCGCCGGAGATGTTTTCGTAAAAATGGCTATTTTTACCTTAAATCCTGGCATTTTTGAGAACTTTTTGTGTTTCACCATGCAAAATGCGCCAAAAAATACCATTTTTTGGCTCATTTTTGCAAAAACATCTTCCCCCTCCAGAAAATTTCTTTCTCCCCCCCGTGCCCGGGGGGCCGGGGGGGGCCTGGGAAGCCTCCCCCCCGGAAAAAATCCCTAAAAAACTACCCTGCTTCTGAGTTCTGGCAG
>JASAND010004715.1:0-43391 GCA_030248195.1 Trissonchulus latispiculum
GTAAGGCTAAGAAAATTGCCCACAAAATAGGTTTTACCATTAAAATTTCTACTATTTTCGCTTAAAATAGCTATTATTTTATTAAAAAACATCTTAAAAGCGTAGTTTTGCTAACAAACTTGCTGTTGCTCGTTAAAAACTCGTTAGACAATCACTTTCAAAAGTACACTTTCCCAAATTTGCTTCCACAAGGGTCATTAAAATTTGATCTCCTGTTCAGGTACGGCATCAAAGTGGTGTCTACCTAAATATGCCAGAAGAATATCTGAAGACCTGTTTTGCTGATGTATCGGCTTTAGCACTCTGAAAGACTTGCATTATTGCTAAAGAATCTCTACATATCCAATAGCAACTCATCTGGCTGTTTTCTGCTATCGATTGCAGAAGCCGCTTCTCTGGTGAGTGATTGTGCCCTCTGCGCTGCCGTATGGTGTCTTTGCAAGAAAGTGATGTCAGTCGTCGGTTGGCATTCCTGAAAGAGCCCGGTCCACTCAACAAAGATGTCTGTCAGCGCGGCTGTGTTCGATTCGTCAACGTGTGGGATCAGTAAATTTACGTTGAAGGTCATTCGTGCACGTCGAAGAATTTGCTGCCTGCCTCCATCTTGCACGTCTAGCGAAGCCTCTGGTACTTGTTTATCGGAGACAAGGATTAGGTAAATTTCTTGTGGGAATTCTTGCAAGGCATCGGAAACAAGTAGAACTGTTCAAGAGCCCTTGTTCTAAATGCCTTCATCTTGATATGATCAGTCGAGATCTCTCCATTGGCGCGAGGCCGAACGTACAGTATGACGATACTATCCCTAGTTTGGACGATATTGTAACTTGCCTTCGAACAGTTACTGGATTCATTGAAAACCGGAAACTCGTGACTGTTGACGTAACTCGTGACTCGTAACACGTAGCTCGTGTCGTGACCTTATCTCGGCACGAATTAGGAATTATTTTGGTTGGAAGCCTGGAACGATTCCTGCATCTAAACTAATTATCCACATCTTGCAACGAATTGGTGCTCATGGCATTTTTCATAGCGTTGACAACGAAGCACTCAGCACTGAATAGGCACCAGCTGCCTAGTTAACGATATGCACCTGAAGACCTGGTGGCCATTGTTTGGCAGCAGCCATTGAACCTGACCTGACCATGGCTTAACTTGAAAGCCCAACCTTTCCTTCTCTGCTCACCTCCTTTCTATCCATTGTTAACTACAGACAAGTACAGTACAGTTAAGTACAGACCGACCGTTGGTTTCGTCGTGCATTTATGTTTTGTTTCGTTATTGCTTATTGAATGATTGTTTCTTTTTTATTGTTAACTACACGTAAAGGCTGTATTAAGCCAATATGTATTAAGATTCAATCACAATTCTATGCCTTTTTTCGAAGATATTAGCATGAAGCAAGATCTATTTCGGTAGTTTCAATAGTATCTTAACAGAGCTAGCCTTTTAGCATAGCATAGCATCTTATTATCATTGGTACTTTATCCCGCGCAACAAAAATTTTACCTGGAGCCCGTTGCATAAAATTAATTAGGTGAATTTCTGCAAAAATGACAAGTTTGCGAAGCCAAAACAACAAAATCGGCTGTATCTCACGGTAGAGAAAATCTAGAACGTTTTACAAAGCAAAAATATGAAGCTCAACGAGATCTTTCGAATGAATATAGTCATACTGTATAGCTGCTGCCAAACTTTCAAAAATTGGAAAAAACCGACCTAACCGGAAATCTCGGTATTTTGAATCGGGATTGCGCGGAGGGTGTTAGAACGCTAAAAGAGCGTATTTCGGAAAGTTTCGTCAAATTTCATCTCGATTTACGCCGCCAACCAACAATATGTACCCAAAGGGAATCACCACCTTAAGCTTAATAGTTTAAGGTCCTATAAGATGTTCGAAGCTTGCAGACCTCTTTGTACTGTGATACGTCGCAAAATTTTAGGGTGTACATAAAAGCCCGCCAACATTTCATGAAAATGGAGTCAGATTGTAGTATCATGCATGCTGAAAATGTGGCAACATGTAATCGTAAAAGAAAATCTTTGGGACTGCATAGTTTAGCCCTCTGCTGCAGTCTCGTCAACACATGGTGTAAACATTCCTGCTAGGATGATGTGTAACGATCAGAACAGGATTGGTTCAGTGTCTGAGGTTTGTTATCAAATAAAAATATACACAGTATCAAGAGTACATAATAGAATAAGAGTATGAAACTCTTACGCTACTATGTACTAAACATGCTTGACATGCTCGGGTAATTAACTCGGGACCCCCCCCCCCCGAAAGTCTCGGGGGGGTCCCACCCTACACTAATTACATGCTTTCATATAAGTGTGAGTCTGCTCGCTGATTCGCTGATTAGCTTAGGCTTAGGATAGGCATTTTATTAGTAGTTTTTAATTAATCAATTATAACTTTAATTAGGTTAATGTTATTAAAAACTAATATGAAAGCATGTAATTAGTGTAGGGTGGAACCCCCCCGAGACTTTCGGGGGTGGGGGTCCCGAGTTAACAATCCGAGCATGTCAAGCATGTTTACTACATAGTAGCGTAAGAGTTTCATACTCTTATTCGATTATGTTCTCTTGACAGTATATTAATCGAGCAAAATTTTGAAGTAAAGCTTGACAAAACTATTTGCTTTATAAAATATTTTAAAATTACTTTAGGCTCCGAAGCACAATAAAAGTTGTAAATATCAGCTTTTTTGATGAGCGGTCAGTCCCTACCCTAAGTCCGATTTAGCTAAAATCTTGTGTTTTTAAAAGGTGACTGATCAAGAGGGACAAAAAATTTTTGATTTATGCCTTCTGTTTCTATAATAGATAGTGTTGTTATCATACTGCAAATGTGGTAACATGTATTTGTAAAAGAAAAGGTTTGCCTTTGAATATTTTAGCCCTCTGCTGTGGTCTCGTCTACATATGGTGGAAAAACTCCCAGCATCATGTGTAATGATCAAACAGAATTGGTTCAGTGTGTAAAGTTTTGGCCCCAGAGACTGATTATTGGGCGACCAAAGACCTTTACCGGGGTGCTGTGCGCTTGAGGCTGGATACGCAACCTGGACTGGAGATAGTTCCAGGCCAACCTCGACAAGCCTCGCCAATTAGGATATACCAGAAATCGTGAAACCTAACTCACTCCCAACTAAGTTACCCCACACCTAAACCTTATGTACCCTACCTACCGAACTAACCAATCTAAATCCTAGCTAAAATACAAAAGGCCAAGTGGCCGTATTATAATTTTTAATTAGCAAGGGGGGGATACAAGGTGACAAAACTCCAAAATATAGTTACAAAATAATCAGGAATTCCAAGAGATGATAGACCATAAATATTACAGGATATAGGCGACAAGCAGATACAGAAATAACGGTTATTAGCCCCTTTTATTCAAGGCCTGGGATTCCCCCTCAACCTATCACCAGATTGAGAATCTATTTACTCCTCTAGCCGAGTTTCAATAGCAAAGGGAATCCTGAAAGGGAACTGAAGAAAACGCGAAATTTTAAATATAAAAATATACAGGGGAGAGGACTTTCAGAACAACCGACCAGTACAAGCGCAAAACTAAGACTGAATAGCGAGTTGCTGGAGGCCGCCATAGTGATTACTAAATCACGTGACAAGCCTCCAGCCAATTAACTTTTGACAGAATTTTGGGCGTTGCTATGGATATGCATGGTATATCTTTGTAAAAACACGTACAATTACATTATTTCAAACACAAATTCTAAACTATCGGGGCGATTTTAGCAAAAACGAGATACATAAGTTCGGGCTAATTTTGAATGGAGAATCTTTTTAAATAATAATAAAATATGACAGTAGGGCATCACTGCCCTACTGTACAAGTGTCCCAGGTTTGTTATCAGATAAAATATTATACACAGTATATTAATCGAGCACATTTGTCAAGTTGTCAAAAAGTTTCAAAGAAGCCTGAGTAAACAGTTTGCTTTAGATAATACAAATGCTAAAATTAGTTTCGGCTCCGACACGTTTTGTAAATCGTAACCGGTACTACGGTGGATGTGTGTATCTCAGTAGATTAGGTTGGCGAAACAAAATAAACAATCTCCCCCTCCAGCATCAATTCCAGTTCGATAAAGTTTTGATTTAGATTTCACACTCCTAATAGACCTCAAAAGTCTGCATTTTCTACCCGAGTCTGTTTTCAGATCTGCGTTTTATATCCGAGTTTGCGTTTGCTACATAATAATGTAGTTATAAGGAAAAATTTTTGTACTAAATATTAAAGGTTCTATATGAGAACTGACAATTTTGTTTTGTTTAAAACAAATATGCTATGCAATATATTGTTTATGGTAAAAATTAATTAATATGTGTACTTTAGAAGTGTCAAGGACACGTGATAAATATGAATACTGAAACAAGCAAAGTCAGAAGTGTTATGGTGCGCAATGACAGTTCGATACCTGTAGCAAGTGACACTGTGCCGTCACAGAATGGATTCGGGTCACATGGTCACAGGTTCAGTTCTACCGTTAGGAAGTCGCTGCAATTTCTCAGATTGCTGCAAGTTAAAGGTAATAATATAAAGAAAAATAACGCCATAATCATTAAACAAAATTGCTGTTGTAGAACTAACCGAAATTGTAGTCGTTATTTGCTCTGATTGGGTGCCGCTAGAGCCAATCTATTGTTTGGCTGACAGTTGACCTTTATGAGGCGGCCTCTTTTGTCTTCAATTTCTATTCTGTTTGACACTACCGTAATCCTTAGATTTTCCTAAGTTTAATAACGAGAGTCATTAAGTCCTAAGTTTAATAACGTTTCCGAAAAAAATCAGAAAATTACAAATTTTCGACAAAAATTAAAAAATTTTTTAAATGTTTTTAATACATTTCTCTAAAAATTGTTTTAAATCAACGATGGTAGCTTGGCTTAATGATAGAAATTCAAAGCCCAAGGAAAAATTGAAATTTTAATTTAAATTAACTTAAAACGTAAATCTTGAAATTGTAATTACAATGATGTTTGTACAATTTAAAACTACGTACAGTTTCAAATTGTACAAAATTTCTTGCACAATTTGAAATTGTATAAAATTAGAAACTCTACATAAAATATGTATTAGTGAAATTACACTACTAAACAAAATACTTTTGGCAATAGCTTAACAATTTTATTTTCAAAATAACTTTCTTTCGGTCAGATCTCAAAGCGATTAGACAAGACACCCAAAGTCCAATGCACTTTCGCTCCTTATTTACTTAGTCTCAGTCTCACTCACTCTCATTTCCTTTTGTCTAATTTTAAAAGGTCATAAATCAGTCTAACAATAGATTGGCTCTAACGGCCCTCTACCATTTGGATTATCTCTACCTCTACCTTATAGACTGTATTATTTCATGTAGGTATAGAATTGTTTTTAGAATGCTGTGCCTACTGCAGAGTTTGTGTATAATGCTATAATGTCGGAATCTGGAAACATTGCGACCTTGAATCCGTTATATGCTCGCGTAGTGAGTTTATTTTATTAATACCATATATTTGGACTGCCATTTGGAGACATACATAAACTGACCTGCAGGCAGACATGGAGATATGGGACATATAAATCTTATTCACATATGATTTGGTGTCGTGCTTTAATCCTGTAGTGCTTACACGTTGTATAATTTTAAGATTTAAGTTCATGAATTCTATCCAATCCAACAGTTCTCAAGAACCCGATGAAACGGAATTAGTGCCTTCGGATAGTTACGGAGTTTCTGGTGGATTCGTAGGAGCAAATAATTCAGCATCAGTTAGTTTAATCAAGAGTACATAATACATAGAGTGTGAC
Organism: Trissonchulus latispiculum; assembly: GCA_030248195.1. Taxonomy (NCBI): domain Eukaryota; kingdom Metazoa; phylum Nematoda; class Enoplea; order Enoplida; family Ironidae; genus Trissonchulus; species Trissonchulus latispiculum. The sequence continues at coordinate 5,818 of JASAND010004715.1, forward strand.
AAGCGTCACACTCTATGTAATCAGCTCGAGAGCCATGCTCTGCGCGCTAACGGCCCACCCCCCCCGCAATTGCGTACCTAGTGGACCCCCCCGCAAATCAGTACCTAGCACGCCATTGCGTATGTTCACTCGCTGCTGCAATATTCCATTTATTGGGACCCCCCCCGCAAATGTTACCTATCATTCGACATTGAAAAGTGATAGGTCACATTTGCGGGGGGGCCCGATAAATGGAATATTGCAGCAGCGAGTGAACATACGCAATTGCGTACTAGGTACTGATTTGCGGGGGGGTCTACTAGGTACGCAATTGCGGGGGCGGTGGGCCGTTAGCGCGCAGAGCATGGCTCTCGAGCTGATTACATAGAGTGTGGCGCTTGTCACACTCTTATGTATTATGTACTCTTGGTTTAATTAATAATGCTTAAGATTACTTCTTGCAGAAACGCAATTAGTGAATGTGATGTGATAAATATTGTGCAGCATTGATACAACACTTATTTCATACAAATGTATGTGTTTACACGAATAAGACATATTTGTGTTCAGATATGATCTGTGGTATTAATTAGTTACACACACAATTGTTGTACAGTTGTGCAACACACAGTTGTGCAAATAATCCTGGACGCATCATATGCAGCGATCTCAATACAATTGGTTCAGGTTATGAGGTTTGTTTTTAGAGACAAAATATAATAACATACAGAAGTATATTTGGACTAGACAATTGTTTATGATAACAATGTCAATGGTCCTTTTGTAGTTACATATAAACAAACATACATGTACGAATAGGAATAGTCGTTTACTTAGTCCATGTGTAGAGATCAAGGATATTTCTTATCTGCTATTAACAAATAAATGCCATGCAATATATAGTTTATAGTGAAAGTTTGTATTTTAGAGATGTCAGGCAGAGGCCATTAATTTGGATACTGATGCACCCAAGCTCAGAAATGTGATGGTGAGTGGTGACAGTGTTGTAGCTGTGCCAACTAACGCTGCGCCGTCACTGCATCAAGCGACAGTGTCCGTTCCGCAGACAGATGCTCATCGCCATTTCTCGCAGTCCTACAAGTATAACGTGAGTGTACAATATTATGAATTCGAAAATGCTGTGACATGAAATGAAAGAAGCTTTTTTCAGTTCTTCGTTAGGATGGTGATTTAGACTATAGCATTTGTTGAAGAAGATGGGTTCTAAGCGGGAATTTTTGGAACATTTAGACTTATATGTTTATGGTGCTGGTTCTGTCGGGTTCGTGTATTTTTGGGCTTTAAAAGCGCAAATGTCGTTGAAATTTATTCAAATTTGCTACAATTACATTATTTACCCTATAAAACATGTTAGAAAAGTCGCGGCTTGAAAATTTGAGTTTTGAAGAAATTAGATTTATTCCGCCATAACTTGCACTGTGACCACTCTACATGGATGAACTTATAGTCATTCGAATCCTCTCACCAAGACCTACAACTTTGCTCTTGAGAGTTTTCTTCGATTCCTTAAGGTTTAAGAGATAACAGTGAAAATTGATTTTCGAGGTCCAAAACCGGCCATTTTTCGAAAAATCAAATATTGCAAGATTTCGAAAGCTTCAAAAGCGCTGGTCCTTCGGTCAAGTATTGTCCATATTTGTGGTCCTAAAGGACATCTTACGCCCAAAGGAAAGCTCTGCGGTATCTCTGCCGGCGCACAGCAGCGAAAATGTGAAAATTCGAAAATCGCAACTAGATTGTTTGAACACGGATTTCTTTCAACACATGCAATCAATTAAAAAACGGCTTTATACACGTATTTTTCGGACAATTGCCGAGGGCTATTTTTCATGGTTTTGCATTTTGACTTTCAGTTCGAGAGAAATAAGCGTCCGAACTTGAAAATTTTGACGAAAATCGGACAAAATTTACGTTTTTCTCAAAATCTTGAGCTTCTTTACTCGTTAAACAATTTCAGAAAAAATAGCCCTCGGGAAGACGTTTCTTTTGAAGCCTGAACTGGTCGCTTTTCGTTAGCTTTCCCACACTTCTAGAAATCCATGTTCAAAAATTGCTTTCATGTTATTGCAAGTCGTTATTCAAATATCATGTTGCTCAAGCCAAAGAGTTGAAATGAGACAGCTATACTGCACCTAGTTGTAACAAGCACATTCTAAGCTTTAAAATGATATAAAAATTATTGTTGAACTCCAAAAATTGAGCAAATTACAGTCTTTCAAAATTTGCTGCAAATACCCGAACCAGATTTTGTACCAATAAATAATCCTTTTATGAATGCCAACGCTTCGGTTAATGTAGTAATAGTGGTTTTAGGTAAGTCAACGAAGCCACCATGTTTCACGACGAGGTTGTGGCCGTTCTTTCGAACACCACAAATATGTAAGAAATAATAGGTGGTCATTAAATTTTTAAACCTTATGCTCAGTTTTTTATAGTCGAAGTGTTCGCATATTCCGGATAGGAGAAATGCTAATTAGTAATATTAGTTTTTAAGTAATATATACTAAATCTAGTGTTTTCAAGATAGCAGTGGTAAATGTAAATTTTTTTAAACCCTTTCCATATGATGTAAAGGCAAGAGTAATCTCTTTTTATTAAAGAATCGTGGAAGATTTCAGGGATACAGAAAAGCGCGAACTCATGCGAAATTCTGGAATCAATTAAGAAACACAGCGGTAATTAGTAAAAGTAGTAATTTTATATATTTATTCTAAATAAACAGAAGGTTGGTTATTACTCAATGATTAATTAGAGATGATACTTCATTTTTATATCAACATATGTATAGCTTTGGGGCTTGGTACAACGCGAACCGGACCCGGACCGGGTAGGTAAAACCCGGTCTCACTTGGCGCATAAAAAGTCAGTAGATGTTTTGATGAACACAATGAAAATCATTAGCAAGTTGTATAATTGATTTTTGAAAATGTGTCCAGAGTCAGGACTCAGGACCTTGTTAGAACTCTAAAATATCTGTTTGCTAGAAGTTTTGATCCGAGGCGTCAACCAACCTACAGCGTGGTCGGATACATACCCAAACCAAATGTCAAGAATGTCTTACGTTTTGCTGTTACGTGAGAGTTTTACAGAAGCCGGTGAGATTGGAGGCGTCAATGTTTCCATTCTGTGAGAATGCTAGCTACCCTTATGAAGTCTATTCCACACATACCAACAAAGATGCCAATGGTGCTTCTACCTGCCCAAATATAAGAAAGCTGCGCCCGTGCAAGAGTTGCAACGCATGGGGGGATGGAGCTCATACTCACGGGTGAGATAGTATTAATGGCCTAGGGTCTCATAGCTGTTAAAATATGTTGTCATGTAATAGTATTAGTACTATAATAATCAAATTGGTTCAAATTGATATCTAGTAGATTACTGCGATACGTTTTAATTGTTTATCGGATAACTATGCTATTATGTGTTGCAGGTGGTGTCCTTTAGTTCGTGGGCGCGGGCGGAGTCGTGATTATCCTCGGAATTAAAAGATTTGCTTTTGTTCTGATTTAGTGCTGCAGAGTGAACTGTAGACTGATGTGTTGTGCCACTGAAACGAATTCCTGTGTATAATATTTTATTGTTTTCTATGCAATGTTTTGTATTCGTTTCATTTCAATGTATTCATTCGCAGTACTTAGTGTCAATGTTTAATTCAGGCAATTTGAAATTAAATAATAATATTAGCCGAAAATGTTGAATGAGCATAACTGATTTAAAGCAAGTGTTAAAAATAATTATTGGAGATTTACAATTAGTAGGTGACCGAACAAAAGTCGTCAAAATAAAATTTTTTGTCATGTTTTTATATTGTTTTTAAATTTGTTGTATTGAATGCTTTTCCTAGAAGGTTTAGAAAAGTTCTTTCCGCTGCTGTGTAACATAATTGTTTGTTATTTTATTATGCATTTATGTATGAAATGTATATATTTACGTAAATATTTTGAGAATATCATTTTGCTTTAAGTATTAGTCTGCTGAAATCTATAATTCTTGATAGTAAGAATGAGCACAAGCAATGTAGTACAAATTTCGTGGAATTTCGTCAAAAGTCTATTTCATGTATTGATACGGTAACTTCAAAACACATAGCCACGATAGAATTAAGATGTGGTTGTTTAAACAATAGAATTGTTATATTAAATAATATTTTTCAAAGATTTTGCTCCAAGGTTTATACAGTTAACTGAAGACTGTAAACAATACTATGGACCACAATCCCCTTTGCAAATTTTCAACTTATTTCAAAACATTTTTGGTTCCGCTTAGTCCCCCCTTACCAAACAAAAATATAACATTTTTAGCATGTTTTAACATTTTATAATTTTTGAATTTTTGAACTGATAACCCTCCAGTATGCACCCGTACCAAGATTCGGGTGGACTTCAGATTCGCGAAACGATTAGGCAATTTGGATATATGTAGCCTTGAATAGAACAGCTAACAGTATCTAGAGAAATGTTCTTTGGTTTTCGTAAGAAGTAAGCGCATAAGTGAATCGTGTCATGTAACATTGTTGCAATGCTTTATTTACATAACATCAAGAGTACATAATAACTAAGAGTGTGACAAGCGTCACACTCTTAGTTATTATGTACTTTTGATAATATGTATTTGTTATTATCCGCTTGATTTGACATTATTGAGTGTACTTTTTGGTTTTTGACGTTGCATTTTGGGTATTTGTGATGATTCGACGTGTTAGAACAGATGAACTGATGATTTTATCTTGGTACTGTACAACTGGTACAACGCTAGTCTGCCTTACCGCCTTCTGCCATGTATTATATCAATTTTGTAATAAAGTTTTTTGTAGAATGTTTCACGTTTATGTCTATAGGCAATGATTATAGTTCTAGGACAGCTATAAAGAATACACAGGTGAAACAATACAAACTGAGCTAGAGAATTGCAATATATTAATATGCATTGCATAATCAATAGAAACAGTTGTAAATTGTTGGCTGTTGAAAAACACTGAATAGGTTTTAATGTTTTCGAAAATTACTGCTGAAGGAACCTTTCATTTTAAAGCTGTTATTTTTATTTAATATATAGGCTTTGATTAGCACATCAGAATACATATAACTGTTGATTTAAGGGTGGTGTTGGTTTCATGCTAGCGCTATAACGGGGACGGCAGTTTCAAAGACTTTGTTCCACTGATAAGTGGCCATATGCTAATTTTCTATATTCCATTAAACTAGATACGAACACATACAGATGCAGAATATTTTGCATAGTAATAAGACTAGCAATGTGTTTTAAAATAGGAATGCCAATGGATAACAATTAATATCAATTAACCAAGGTCAACGTTGCAAACCTTAAACATTCGCTTTAAAGCGATACAGTTTTAGTCATTATAAAGAAGTGGAGTATTAGCTATTTATAAGACTACAGTTCAACGTTCCTAATACCCCCTTGAACCTACCTCTGACCTAAATAGATGTCCAAAGCTTTAGGATTTTTAAAATTTAGAATTTAAAAAATTCATTTTTTCAACCTTATGCTAACAACCAAAGCATTACACGAAACAAATTATCTTTTTCTTAGCTTCGATCGATTGCTGCTTCAACCTCCTTCAACCCCCAAAAAAATTCCTATGTGCGCCACTGTCGGTGAAGTTACAAGGGTTGACGAGGAAAAATATTACAAATATGTTTCATATCAATCCCTCCGTTAACATACGTATATAGAATTTCGAACGAGTTTTCCTTCCTTCCTTCCTTCCCTGAACATTGCTTTTTCCCCCGGTCTGTTTTTCCGTTTCCCAGACGACAAGACAAAGTTTCGTTGCCGAGGCGGGAAGACAAGCAGCCTAGGATGGATTGGACTATGAGCCTTCCCCAAAAGACTAAGTACGTCCCCCAAAATACCTTTATCCAACCGTCCTCTACCCAAAAATTGAAACAGGGTTCCTTTCCTCCCCTCCCCCAAAATCACATTTTTCTGTTCCCCGCCCCCTCAGGTAGACGCAAAGACGCAGTGACCGCCCCAACCCACATTTGGACATTTTACTCCCCCTTCCCGATTCAAAACAGGTGGTACACCCATGTGCGTATACGTGTATATTTAAATTTATATATGTATAGTTAATGAAGTGCGAAATTTATTGGATTTTTGCTTAATTTACGTTTATTTTTGCATTTTACACCTTGTTTTCAAAAATTGTTCAACTTCCGGGGGGCTTCGCCTCCAGACCCTCCAAATTCTTTTTAAGTTCCGTTCCCCCTGAAAAACTTCCTATGTGCGCCACTGTCGGAGTGGTTAAAAGGGTTGACGAGGAAAAATATTACAAATTTATTTTACATCAAATCCTCCGTTAACATACGTATACGTACACTAGCGTAGATGCGAGGGGGCGGCCGCCGGCCCCCGAAATGGTTTTGCACCCTAAACAAAGTAGCCAGAAGAAAAATTTTAAATTTTCCTTTCCTCCCCTCTCCCAGCATTAAATTTTTGTGTCTCCCCGCCCCCGTCTACAGGATCGGAAAAATCCTTTTTTCCCATCCCCCTCAAAAAATAAGAATTTGCAGCCGAAATACACGTGCAAAAAATACCCCAACCCTCCTCTGCAAAAAATACCCCAACGCTCGACGCATTTTTCTTTCCTCCTCTGCCTTAAACATTTTCCCTTCTTAAAAATATGTACGTATTTTGAGACAAGAAAATACATTTTTTCTACCGTCCTCTACCTAAAATTTTAGGTTAAGGGCAAGACATTTCGGGTAACAAGGCCGAGTAGCCTATATAACCCTGCACGAACATATAGACTGCTCCCCAATAATTTTTACTACCCGCCCAGGTTAACCCTCCACTAACATCTTAATTTGGAAAAGAGTTTTCTTTTTCTCCCCTTTTCCGACACTCTATTTTTGTGTCGCCCCGCCCCCCGCCTAGACCCTAGGAAAACTTCCTTTTTTCCTAATATTGAATAAGACTAACATGTAGAGTTTGGAAAGAGTTTTCGTTTCCTCCATTCCCCAACATTTACTTTTTGTGTCTCCCCGTCCCCCGGCTAGTGCCTAGGAAAAATCCTTTTTTCTTATCCACCCCAAAAAATAGGAATTTGCAATCGCAATACACGTGCAAACAACACCCCAACGCTCCTCTCCCCAAAAGTTAGATTGAGTCCAAGAACGTTTCTGTCCGGACCGGAAACGTTCAACAAAAATTTTAAAGGTTCTTAAAATTTTCTATGGTTTGGCAAAAAATTGTAAGTTCCACTTTAACTTTCACCCAAATCTTTCTGGGAGCAGGGAGGAGGAGGCGCATCAAGCAAACGTTAGAGCTTAAAAAATTTACCAAAAACCATATTTCCTAATTTGTTGTTTGTTTGTTTCCTAATTTGTTAACAGCAACCCGTCCACTAAAAAATTTTCCCAAGACATTCAGGGAGAGGGCGATCTAGCCCTTCCATTCGCCCCCAGCTACAAAAATACCCCAATTCGAATTTCTGTTCCTTCCCTGGGAGGGGAGAGGAGGCGTTCGCCACCAAGCAAACGTTAAACGTTAAAAAATTGACGACAACAATATTCCGATAGGTATTTAATGTACCAACCAGTCCACTCACTATATACAAAACTTTTACCAAAAACTTACTGTGAGGGGGAGGGAGGAGGAGGCGATTCAGCCTTTCTATCCGCCCCCAACCAAACAGTAGAGTTAGAATGGTTGACGAAACAAATATTCAAATATTTTTAATAGCAACCCGTCCACTAACATAAAAATTTTTCAATTTGGAAATCGTTTTTCTTTCCTCCCCTTCCCCAACAAGCCATTTTTCTGTCAAGCATTTAAGGTGGTGATTCCTTTTGGGCACATATTTTTATTTGGTGTCGTAAATCAAGACGAAATTTGATGAAACTTTCCGAAATACGTTCTTTTAGCGTTCTAACACCCTCCGCGCAATCCGGATTCAAAAATTCTAGATTTCCAGTCAGAGTGGTTTTTCCCAATTTCTGAACGTTTGGCAGCTGCAATACAGTTATGACTATATTCATTCGAAAGATCTCATTGAGGTTCACATTTTTGCTTTTTAAAGCAAGTTTCTAGCTTTTCTCTACCGTGAGATATAGCCGATTTTCTAGTTTTGGCGTCGAAAACTTGTCATTTTTGCAGAAATCAAATAATCCAACATTTCTTGAACTACGCAAGCCGTAAAATCAAACTAAGGGCGTCGATCTGAAGGTCTCACAGGGACAAATAATCCGACGCATGATCGTCTTCCAACTGCTATCCTGTAGGCTGCTATCATAAAAAATGTAGTTTTTGCAAAACACGACCAATTTTTTTCCAAAGATTGTGGAGCATTCACAATGCGAGCTGGGGGGCTGCTACTGAACAAATGTGTTCTGCACAAATATACCCAGGGACGATTTTTTAGTTGCCCCGATTGCTGCTTTCTAGCTATAGTAATCGCTTGACAAATTTGGAAAAAGTAGGTGAAATTCAGGTTACGCACACATTTCAGCTTATTTCTCTATAACGAAGAGCGATTTCACAATAAATAAAAAATCGTCCCCAGCTATTTGATGGAGGCATCGATTGATATAACCGATGTCTCGCGAAAAAATTTACTTGAGTCTGCAAAAATTCTGGAAAATTATACTTCTTCTAAAATGTGTTAAAAATATTTTAGAAAAGCAACATTAGTTTTGTGGCATGCATTAAAAAGAGAAAATGTCAAGCTACATTTTGATATAAAAATGGCTTCTTAACTCCAAGTAATGAATGAGTTATAATGGTACAAACTTTATGTGACCAAAGGGAATCATCACCTTAAAAAGATTAGTAAAAGACCGATTTTTCTAACCCGCCATTAACAACCAAAGTAACTGGCTTAAGGGGGGGGGGCGACTAAACTTTTGCCCCGACTTTGTCCGATTGGCCTACTTTTCGGCGAAGTTAAAGAGCATGGGTGTGGTCAAAAAAGTATTTGGTCGTTGGTTCTTAGTTGCCTTCCAGTCATGTGCAGGCGTCTAGTTTATGTGCCCGACCCCCCCTTTTTCGCAACTACCAACATAATTAATTAAAAATCTCTGCTAGCTGTAAGACCCTAGCTCCAAGCTTGTCACTGGCCAATATGATTTAGCACATGTGTCCCTATATGCGGAAAAATACTGGACGTCTGTATCTTATCTGCATCTAAGGCAATTACTGTTCAAAGTTGAAGTTTCGGCAAAATTTTGAAAATTTTTGGCTAACGAAAGGAATATTTTGTTACTGGTGCGAGCTATAAGGCTGTAATTTGGCATATACAGAGGCCCTATAGGAGTACTCATTTGTGCCAAATGGCAGGAAATTCTGCCGCTTGAAAAAATTTTTATGTCAACTTTAATCTTCAAAAATTGACAAAATCGCCTCTTTTGGGCAATAGTACCCCAGAAATCGAAAAAATCAAATTTTTTGAAATTAAAATTTTTTGAGATATTTGAACTCAGCGTGGTTGAAAACACACCCACAAACAATTTCAGCTCGATTAGTGAAGGTTTGCGACTTCTATGGCTGCCGAAAGCCTTTACACAGGATCCGACAGACTGAAAATGGCGATTTTGGCAATTTTTGAAGACTAAAGTTGACATAAAAATTTTTTCACGCGGCGGAATTTCTTGCCATTTGGCACAAATGAGTACGCCTATAGGGCCTCTGTATATGCCAAATTACAGCCTTATAGCTCGCACCAGTAACAAAATATTCCTTTCGTTAGCCAAAAATTTTCAAAATTTTGCCGAAACTTCAACTTTGAACAGTAATTGTCTTAGATGCAGATAAGATACAGACGTCTAGTATTTTTCCGCATATAGGGACACATGTGCTAAATCATATTGGCCAGTGACAAGCTTGGAGCTAGGGTCTTACAGCCAGCAGAGATTTTTAATTAATTATGTTGGTAGTTGCGAAAGATACATGACGCACATGGCTGGAAGGCAACTAACAACCAACTACCAAATACTTTTTTGACCACACCCATGCTCTTTAACTTCGCCGAAAAGTAGGCCAATCGGACAAAGTCGGGGCACCCCCATTTTATTCGCCCCCCCCCCCCCCTTAAGGGGGGGCTACTGAAGGTTTGCCCCGACTCTGTCCAATTGGGATACTTTTTGGCGAGGATATAGAGCATGGGTGTGGTCAAAAAAATATTGGGTACTGAGATCCTAGCTGCCTTCCAGCCATGTGCAGCCGTCGCGTTTATGTGCCCGACCCCCCATTTTTCACAACAACCAACATAATTAATTAGAAATTTCTACTGACTGCTACGCCCAAGCTTCAAAGCTTTTACGCGCCAATACTATTTGGCACATATGTCCCTATCTGCAGAAAAATACTAGATGTCTGTATCTTACCTGCATCTAAGGGAATTACTCTTCAAAGTTGAAGTAGGGAATTACTCTTCAAAGTTGAAGTTTCAGCAAAAATTTAAAAATTTTTGGCTAACGAAAGGAAAATTTTATTACTGGTGCGAGCTATGAGGCTGTAATTTGGCATAAGAGGAGGCCCTATAGGAGTACTCATTTGTGCCAAATGGCAAGAAATTCTGCCGTGTGAAAAAAATTTATGTCAACTTTAATCTTGATAAAAAATTGTCAAAAACGCCTTTTTGTGCTATACCCCAGAAATCGAAAAAATCAAATTTTTTGAAATTAAAATTTTTTGAAATATTTGAACTCAGCAAGGTCGAAAACACATCCACAAAAGATTTCAACTCGATTAGTGAAGGTTTGCGACTTCTATGGCTGCAGGAAGCCTCTACACAGGATCTGACAGACTGAAAATGGCGGTTTCGGCAATTTTTTAAGATTAAAGTTAACATAAAAATTTTTTCACACGGCTGAATTTCTTGCCATTTGGCACAAATGAGTACTTCTATCGGGCCTCCTTTTATGTTAAATTACAGCCTTATAGCTCGCACCAATAATAAAATTTTCTTTTCGTTAGCCAAAAATTTTTAAATTTTGGCCGAAACTCAAATTTCGCTCATTTTCACACATAATGATCTTTAAGTGGGATATTTTAACGAGTTTTCAAACTAAACTCGTATCTCTTACGGTTGTTGAGTTATTTCACCTCAAAGTCGAGATCCTCATGTGTTAAACATAGGAAACAGAAAAAGTGGTGATTTTATTCTTGCGCCAAAAAAATATCTCGACGAACAGTTGTAATCCTGCATAATTTTATATTTATAATGTAGCTATAATCATAAACTGCGGTGCGCTGGAAGTAGAATTTTGATTTGGGCCCCTAAAATTTTTAAAAATTTCTTTATTTATCGAAAACAGTAAAAAATCGCCAAAATGCAACGTTTCTTGCAGCTGAAAAGTGGGGTCTTCGGAAAGAATTGCAAATTGCTCTAATTCAGAGGCCTAAATAAAAATTCTAACTCCAGGGTTCCGTAGTACTTGAAGTGGCGGTTCCATTGATACCAATGGTTCCAATGTATGTTTTTCCAGTTTCGAGATCTTTTCGGCGCAAAAATGGGCATTTTTAGCAGTTTTCAAAATTTCGGTTTTTTCGAAAATTTGGCTAAATTCCGACAGCAGTAAGGTCCTAATCTGTCTATTTTGTATTCCAACTTGTGTAGTCATGTCTCTGGATCTATTTGCAGCATGAATTCTGCTGATAGCTAAGTCCAGTACTTCTCAGCGTGCCAAACGGGACCCTCGAACCCCGAATTTCTCAAAACAGCGATTTTTAAAATTTTTCAAAATATGGCACATTATACATCAATCGAAAGCTCTCATTGCGGGGATGAATTGTCCCATAGAACTATGGGTCGGAAATGCTTATATTTTAAGTTAACCGCTGTTAAACGTTTTATCACATCAGGAGGAACAAGGGCCTTGTTTCTCCGAGAAATTTTTCAGAGAAGCTTCTGATCAAGCCCATCCGGCTGGAAACGGGGGGGGGTCCCGTCCCGAGTTAATGAACCGAGCATGCCTAGCATTGTCAGTACTTTGTAGTGTAAAAGTTTCATACTCTGTGTTACTACTGTTGCATAATTTCGGAGTAAAGTTTACTATATCCAAATATCGAAGAAGTCAATTAACAGAGCCTATATAAAGTTATTGTCACATGGTGATTTTAAAATTTTAGTAGTTCAGTTTAGCTGTAAGTTCAATCAAGCTTCTATTTCAGTTGACGACAAATATTTCAATTTGATTTCTTGTCAGCGATCCAAACAGCTACAATTTCAATTTTGGCTTATTCAGGGGGGGGGGGCACTAAAATGGGGGTGCCCCAATGTTCTTGAATCGGCTTTATTTTTTGCGTGAATATACACAATATTTCTCCTTGCTGTTTCGTTCAATGAAAACATCTACGCTTTGGCACAATGAGAGAATTAGGTATTAGGTAATATACACATGCATTAGCTTTGCTGTAACCCTAACGTTAGAGAGCAATGCTATCCTAAACTTGAAGAATCGTCGAAAATTTGGAAAATTTTGGCCGCCGAATCAAAAAATTTAATTCTGGTGCGACTCCAGAAGCTGAAATTTGGTGTGAGCATACACTCCATAGGTCTACAAAATTGTGCCAAATATGAAGGAATTCTGCGCAGGCATTATAGTTTTACGCAACTTAAAATATGAAAAATGTCAATTTTGGTCTAGTTCAAAAAGTATCTCTAGATGTTCCAGCACGATAACACAGACAGATTTGGGTCAAATTGTGCTGATGTGTAGCCTAACTAACCCTACTACAACAACATAAATTTCAACTGGTTTCCTTCATAAACGGGTGCATGGCAGACACTTTGAGTGGTCAGGAGAATACCAACTCAACTGCTTAAGCTCTAAACTCTAACTCTAACTCGTAACTCTAAACATGCTTAAAAAGGACCAAAAAGGGTACGGAGAGTCCCCAAGTACCCTCGTGGTACTATGAAAATAAAATAAATTAAATTAGGAGGGGTGAAAATGGAGTCTTAAAGTTACTAAAAACGCTAAACACTGGTTACAATACAATATTAGTAGAAAGTCCCTTAAAATAAGAATTTTGGAGAAGATCCTCCCAACCGCGCTTGCAGGCCTTACAATAGGATAGGGGCATATAATTCGGGAACTACTTTGGCGCTCTGGTGTGGGAAACAAAACTGACATTTTAACCAAGAAATTTTGACAAAAATCAAATAGCAGGTACCAATAGGGACAGGAACCGTTGGGACAACTAAAAGACATACGTACTAAAGTAATTTTGATAAAAACGTGACGGCTGTAAGGAACACAAATTGGGACATGGCTGGTGCGCACACATCTTCTAACGCTGCGTCAGGTTACAAAAGGCTAGACAAAAGACACAAAACCCGCAATCAAACCCGTTAATAAAAACATGCAAAATTGAAAGATTCAAGAAAAGAATAAACCCTGTTTTAGTAAAAGTTTTTGAACAAAACTTTGGTTACATGATAAAAGCAAACAGAATACTGACATGGTATATAAAACTGTACATCATATCGCATATAAAAGCAACATTATACATACAACACAGTCAAAAATCACTACAACATATGAAAAATTTTGGTTAATTTGTAAGATATTAACTCAAGGAAAATGGTAAAAAGGTAAGTAAACGGTTAGAAAATCTAAAGGTTTAAATAAGAGGCTCGAGAAAATGGTAAAATGTAAGTAGGTGGATAAAGAAAATTTAGAATTTAGAATAAATCTCGAAAAAAGGTTAAGTTTTTAAATGTTAAGAACGCCACAGAAATACGACACAAAAATAAATTCGTACATTTAAAGCACAAAAACAAACTAGTTTAAAGTCACCAAATAGGGAATAGTCTTCTTTGGGAATGGATCTATATACAGTAAAGCGTCCGTATCGCTGGAATTGCACAAATCGGGAATTAAGGCAAAGATTGAGCAAATAGTCTTCATCGGGTCGTCACGATTGGGAAGTAGAAATCTGGATTAAGCAAAAGTCGTCATCAGGCAGTCTTCATAGTTGAGCAATCAAAACAAGGATAATAGTAGTCCGAATAGAGAGAATCCAAATAGAGGTAGTCCAAGATTGAGGTAAAGTCAAATCCAGAGGTAAAAGTCATAAGAGATAGAATGACCGGAAAGTCAATGGTACAAAATGGGACAATAAATAACACCGCCGCTGGACTGATAGAATGATGGAATGTGATAAACCTCCGCCAGAATGGTGTAATAATATGATCTGATACAAGAGAACCTCCGCCGTGATTATAAGACATCCCGACATATAAGACATACATACATACATACATATAAGACAGAAAAGGTAATAACTTAGAAACACCCGGGAGTGAAATCCAAAAAAGGTTGAGGGCAGCACAATGAAAATAAGCAGAGAGGAGAGCGAGAAATAAACAACTGCACACGACGAGAATTTAGACCAGACTGACTAGTTTTGAAAGAGAAGGCTGATGAAAGTCTTGGTGGATTTTGATTGGCTAATTTTGAGACCCTCTCAGAGACTTGAAGCTCTGAGCTCATCCAGCACACAAAATACAAGTGAGCAGCGCCACCTAGCAACGAAGTGGGCTGAATAAAACACGAACTATTTCAACACTGAAAATAATAGATTTCAAAACAATTTCACACCAAAATTACACAAAACACATTTCACACTTAAATTAACATTTTCATAACATTTTCACATCAAAACTAATACTCTAACAACATAGACTCAGCTCATAAAAGGCCAGTCGCGACGTCTCCCTATTACAACAAGACAAGAAAGCAACCATACATCGTTCATATGTGACAAAATACATGTAAATGAATGAGTTCTACCCGGTACCACCGCTTTCCCAACTTAATTAAGACTTTTAAACTAAGGAACATTGAAGGGAGAAATCCCAATTCAGTGATCCTTTCAAACGGTTAAATTTCAGTTTTTCGAAAATAACTTGAAATTGGTGGCAAATTCGCGATTGCGCCAAGAAGAAAAGTTGTTCAGAATCATGAAAGCTATCGATTGATACAAATATTGCGCATATTGGGCAATTTTCAAAAATCCACTTTTTAGCTATTTTTGCACCTTTTGTCATGTTTCGAGTGGCATAAATCTACTTTGCGCAGGACAAACTCCTTCATATTTGGCACAATGTTGGAGACCTATGGGCTCTATGTTCACAGCAAGTTTTAGCTTACGGGCTCGCATCCCGTTTAAATTATTTGATTCGGCGGCCAAAATTTTCCAAATTTTAGACGGTTCTTCAAGTTTAAGCTAGCAGTGCTCTCCAACCGTTAGGCCTACACCAAAGCTAATGCCATGCATATGCTGCCCAATATGTCTTCTCTTGTTGTGCAAAAGCGCAAATGTTTTCATTGAACACAACAGCTGCGAGAATTTTTTGAATACTTATGTTGGGTGTCGCCAAAATCGGGGGGTCGGCCAGGTTCTTCGAATAGCGGGTCACAGAAAGGCAGCTAAGAACCAACGAGTGGATACTTTTTTGGCCACGCATATGCTTTATACATGCCAAAAATAAATCAAATCGGAAGATGTTTGGGCCAAAGTTTAGTCGCCCCCCCTTAAGTTGATTTTAATTCAATAAATTTGTATTTTATCATTTTAAATTTGTTGTAGTAGGCTGTAGCGAGCTGCGACCATCTTCTGACTTAACAATCTAAGTAATTTTACATCTTCCTTTGCCTAAGTTATATAATACCTTTATAATACTTCTGTGTACAATTATGTGTTTGTCTTTGGTAATGATAAAAGAAGAATTAGTAAACCTTATGTGTAAGATGTGTCTGAAAGTGCAGAAGCCGACTTTACACTTAGCTTTTTGAAAAAGCTAAATCGGATCAGATCGACCGATCCAGGACCTGGTTCGGATCGATAAATAATTTTGCTGGATTGTATCGGTTAAATTTTTAGTTGCCGATCCGATCCACATCACTACTTTATAGGTAGGTTAATTGGGGTTGAAATGAACAAGACTAAAAACTGGCAGCTTGGCCTGAGGATTAGTGATTTCATAGTCCTGAATGATGAGTGTGAACGCCCGTGGGGTGTCTTCAATGCCGAGAATTGCATTGCCGAGAATGCACATTGCCGAGAAAGGCATTGCCGAGAATTGCATTGCCGAGAATAGATAGTGCTTGTTACTTGCATTGCCGAGGAAGACTAAAAGCCATAGTTTGCATTGCCGAGAATGGCATTGCTGAGAATTGCATTGGCGAGAATAGATAGTGCTTGTTACTTGCATTGCCGAGGAAGACTAAAAGCCATAGTTTGCATTGCCGAGAATGGCATTGCTGAGAATTGCATTGGCGAGAATAGATAGTGCTTGTTACTTGCATTGCCGAGGAAGACTAAAAGCCATAGTTTGCATTGCCGAGAATGGCATTGCTGAGAATTGCATTGGCGAGAATAGATAGTGCTTGTTACTTGCATTGCCGAGAAAGGCATTGCCGAGAATTGCATTGCCGAGAATAGATAGTGCTTGTTACTTGCATTGCCGAGAAAGACGAAAAGCCATAGTTTGCATTGCCGAGAATGGCATTGCTGAGAATTGCATTGGCGAGAAAGTGCATTTTATGAAACCTGCTTTATTTATGCGGCAAGTATGTTACTCTCTTATAAGATTAGAAGACATGTTCAGAGCAGCTGAGACATGTGTGCATGTTTATTAAAGCTTTAAATTAAAGCGTTTTTCTTTTGTGCAGAAAAGTGCCAATAAGAGGGTATGTAGCATTCAAAATTAAATTAATAGGTCTCTTATTTATGTTTGGAGAAGTTTTGTTTTTTCTGCTAATGGTTTGAAGTTGGAGCTCCCTTTCCATTCTCGAATTTCTTCTTTTACGATAGCTAAAGAACTGCTGTTATGAGCTAACTGTTGCTAAAGAACCGAAAGCTAAAGAAACGAAGAAAGAAAGAAAGCTAAAGAACTAACTGCTAAAACACTGAAACAGTTTGTTAAGCTTAACTTTTTATAACAGCAAGCTACAGAAAACTGCTTTATATACTTCATTAAATAGAGCACATCTCTAGCATTCCAACGATGTATAAATCATGCTCTAAGGTTCTGTTGATCTCTTGCAATAAGCGTTTGAAGTTGACCAACTTTTGTTTAGGGGGATAAGGTTAAAGAGATCCTAACTGTGCAATTGTCAGAACGCAGAAATTGCCGGAGAACGGCTTGTAGTTATTAATTTGTACTTAGCTTTCATGTTTAATAGGATAACAGGAAATTTGATCTGGTTTCAATCAAAAGTTTCGTGTTTGCACCAGGGATTTTTAAAAAACTCGGACATGTGCCTTTCAGTGCATTTTTCCATGAAAAAGTGTGGTTTTCATTTTCAAAGGCTCTCTTCGGCGCTTTAATGCTGCCACAAATGATGATCGTTCTAGAGAAGAAAGCCAAAAAAATTTGTAAGACCGGAGCACAAACCTATGTAAATTGTTTTACAAAAACGTGGGGAAGCATGTACGAGGAAGGAAGGAGTATATAGAGTTTCCTGCATGTTCACTAACTGTTTCAGAAACTGCATTTATGATCTAATTGAATTAAACTTTAAAATTTCAGTAAAAACATCGGATATGGTTGCAGTCTGTGAGTTTTTCAATTTCTCGAAAATGTTGTTGTGAAAATGTGTGTTGAAATAACTGTATTTTTCAATAAAATGTTTGCGAAAACAGCTCAAAACCCGTGGTACAGGCGCATTTATCTTGAACATGAAAGTCTAATGTAAAATCCTTAAAAACAGTCTTTGCTTATTGTAAATAAAGCAGCAATTAAATGCGGTTGGGCTGGTGCCGACTTCTGGAAACGAGAAAAGATGTTTGCTGATTTCCAGGGATCGGCAATTCTGGGATATGGGTACATATTGGCTGGCAGAGCCTTTACCTCGTGGCAAAATGTCGTGCGCGGGTTCGAGTCTCACGATGATGATATTGTGATATTCGCGAAATCCCTGAAAATTTCAGGGAAATTGTGAAACTTAAACTTAATAATTTTAACTAATTTTTAGTAACTGCATTGGGCGGGGAGAGAGTTGCAGATGGCAACTTTATAGTTACTGGTCATTGATTGGTCAATAGATCAGACTATAAAAGTGAGAGACTATTAAGCGAGCTCTACGTCTACAGGTCATGGAGGAACGCTCCACATCACGACTTGAAGCAAGATCTTTTTCGAATATCTTGCTACCTTCAATCCTGAGATTAGCAATTCCTTAATTTTAATTTATTCCTTAATTATTAATTTCATTAATAAATTAATTTTTGCAATTCAATAAAATTAAAATATAAAAGCTTTAAGTTAAACTTGCATATTATATGCTTGTATTTCTCAACTGCTTAGAAATTTAGAATGTATTGCAGCATTTAAAGACTGAATATACTTGCAGCATAGACAAAGCAGGTTTCATAAAATGCAATTTCTCGGCAATGCAATTCTCAGCAATGCCATTCTCGGCATTGCAAACTATGATTCTTAATCTTTCTCGGCAATGCAAGTAATGAGCATTGACCGTTCTCGGCAATGCAATTCTCGGCAATGCCTTTCTCGGCAATGTGCATTCCCGGCAATGCAATTCTCGGCATTGAATGATACCACCGCTCGTGAATGTAACATGTCTGTTTAGCAGTTTATTGATCACTATTTTGCGTCGGGGTTCAGCAGGTTTCAATTTGGAGGATGGGACAACAGTGTGCTGAGAATATATCACGATGACATTACATTGATTAGGATCCCCGTCTCTAGGTAATTCAGTTGCAATGTCGACCTAAAGTTTCATTCGAAAGGGGGGCAGTAAGTCCGGGGGGCCTCAGCAACAAACTAACAGGTCCCTACCCAACTATAAAACAATAATATTCTTTAATTTATAAACCACATACATAAAATTCACAGTCACAGCAAGCCCTGCTCAGTGAAAAAACGAAGAAGAATAACTAACATAAACACAACATAGCAAAACGATAGCTCTAAACAGTCTAACAAATATGAACCATTCACCACAGGAATTACTACAAATTTCCATTCAATTTTAATTTCCACTATCAAGGGCTTCCCAAATCAGTTATTTTTTATTGAAATTATGAAAAATTAAGAAAATTACGGCCCCTCCCCAACTATAAAACAATGTTTGTCAGAACAAGAGCAGGACCCAAAGGTAAGCAAAAGTGTGAAGGGTGTCGGGAAAATACATAAACACAAATAATTACAGAATGTGACAGAAAATAAATAAATCTATAACACAAAACAAATATCACATAAAAAGACCGTCAAGCAGCAATATTCATAAAAACAGAACGAGTCAAAACAAAAATTCTGCTCATTGTAAAATGCAGTGTACATACAATAATACATACAAATACCACATCTACAAGTATCATAAATGTACAGTAAATGGACAAACAAAATACCAATGCTACATTAACGATTAAGTATTAATTTAATTAAGTAATTAAGCGAAATCTATTCCGTTACAAGGCGCTCTAAAGACGAGTTCGCATGAGAAATAATTAATTCTTTGAATTCCACGTCAAACCTATTTAAATTTTAAAATTTAAATTTAAATAAAATTTCAAGCTTTCCTTCACTCTACATTAATTTTTAATTAAAGCAATTAATACATACACACAACACTAACGGTAAGAACACAACAGGTATACTTGGAATGGCACAAAAAACAAGGAATGCTGGGCTAAAGAGGAAGGATAAGAAACGAACAACTCAACTCACAACTATCGAAACAGGAAACCAAGAAAGACAAACACTAAAAACAAAATACAGAGCAGAGCAGACAATACAAATAAAAATGTACAAAATAGCTCACCTACAAATAACAGACATAAAGTAGCTGCAATCACACAGCACAAAAACGTTGATTGGGGTGAACTTTTTGGTTTTACTACTTTTACGGTCAGTAACGCAATACAAATGACAAAAGCTGTAAATCCCCCTAAAAAGGTTAGATTATTTCCCTTGGAAATTTTAGAATCGTGATATCTCACTTCTCACTGAACGGCAAAGGCAAGAAATTACTGAAAAAGCTTTCAAAGAATCAAAAAATGCTGTGAAGATTTTAAATCGAATATTAAAAATGCTAAAAAATCAATCAAACAGATCATCAAAACACTTTAAAAATTTAAAACAGCCAATAGGAGATACTTAAAAACCTCCCGGTTTGTAAGTAAGTGCAATTTAGACATAAGTGCAAAAATATATAATTACATCCACTAGCAAATAATAATTAAATAAATTAAGATAACACGACAGAGAGAATACGATAGAGAGAATCAATCTAGCTAGCAACTAGCTATAATGGTAGCTAAGTAAGAAAAAAATTGACATGAAATAAAATATACTGGGTGGGGGAAACAGAAATTTTGGCCCAACCACCAAGAAAACAGCCAAAACAATACGAATGTAGAAAAGTAAATACTGAAGTACAAATATAGACAAAATAATAACAGAATAGAGATTTAGCTAAGTAAAATAGCGGACGAGGGGCTTTAGAACATCAATTTAGAACACAATATATCAGAGCAAAAATACAAAAAATCAAAATGAAAAATGAAGAATTATCAAATTTTGGATAAAAGTAGAAAATTCAAAATAAAAATGCAGACGTTTGCATGTATTTGAAAATTCTACGGTATGACGGCAATTCAACTGGTTTAGCTTATACAGCCCACCATACCATTTAATAGAAACGGTGTCGTTAAGTAACACCAAATACTCAAGAAAATTCTGAATAGGTAAACAGATAGCACTTATAGTTTTGGGAATGGGGAAGGGGCGGTATAATAAGTTACATTTTGAAAACTGGCGTACACCGGGTTTACTTTAGTGCCCCGCCCCCCACTCGAGCACCCCCCCCCACTTTTTTAAACTTGCCCCCATTCACCCTAGGGCGCCTAGAGTTTGCCAAATTTTCAGGATTTTCGGTCAAAATGTTCAAAAATGTTTCCGCTTCGCCGGAATTTTTTGATCAAAAATCGTCTATTTTGGTACCAAAACTTAATTGTTGAGATCTTTTTAGCTTAGTCATAGCAGTACATGTAGAAAACAGGCTATTTTTACTGCATTTTTATCATTATTAGACCATTTTATTCCCTCCCCCACTTTTGGACCTCCCCCCCACTTTTTCGCCTAAAATAAACCCAGCGTACCTACAGTGTATGTACTAACCCACGAAACTGAATGTTTGCCAATGTTGACTTTAGGTAAACGTTTCTGCAATTAATTAGCAATACAGCAGCAATTATCAAAATGTTGGACCCAGTCGGGCTAGAAGCTGGTTTAAGCGCAACCCGGCGCACCGGCCCCTGGGCCTGGCTTACTTCTAGACTATAATTTAGGAAAAACGGGCCTCTGTCGAAATGGAGGGGTGGAGGTAAAAGTTTTTGGAAATTATTTACACAAGTAGTTTCGGCGTTTTGAATGCTCAAAAATTAGCAAGACACGCTCAAAAATAATTCCGTTTAGGCATTTTTTGAAGCTCAAAATACGCGAAAAACTTCCTAACAGTTGCGGTGAAACTGTAAAAAATGAAATAATGATAATTGAAAAATTTAGGCAATTTTTCGGCTTATGATGAGAGGGCAAAAATTTATGGGGGGAGGCCCCTCGAATGATGGTGACCTTTTGGGAAAGAAGTAAACCGCCACAACCCCCCCACAAAATAAATAAAAACTTGTCCCGATCCAGTGATAACAATCAAAAAATAATCAAAACGCAAAAAACAGGATCAGTCATCAAATCTCACCGAGAATCATATATCATAAAGTTGGCGCGCCATCAGACAAATTGCCGGTTGATTACAATAAAAAATAAAACATACAAAAACTATGAACAGCAATAATTATACAAATAGATAGTACGTTGATTTAATATCCGTAAGTGGCAGCAAGTATGAAGACATGGAAAAACTAGTTGTGGGGAAAGTTTTTCGAGAACACTAGTAAAAAATAAAAGCTAATGGTTCTAGGTAATGGTTAATTAATTTTAGGACACTAAAACTACTTTAGTCTTTAAACGGACTAAAATTTTAGAATTTAAACTTAAAACTTAAAATTCAGCTTGAACTTAACTAGTTCCACATTTCCCTGACAAAAAAATCAAAATTAGTATTAACACAGCATATGAAGTTTTGAATTAATAATTCAAACGTTTCATTAAATTATTCATTATGAACGACAGAATTTTCAAAACAGAAGACACCGAGCACAAACTCTCCACACTATAGAAATTAAATCAAAAATAAAATAATAATAAATAAAATAATAATTTCTGAAATGTGCTTTCTGGGGACAGTCCTGACCAAATGATTTGTACGCAGTAAATAAAATATCCTAGTAAATAGAAAAAAGAAACAATATCACAATAATATAATTTAAAATTAGGGCGACAGGAATACAAAATTATTCACAAGCCAATTTGCCATCAAAACTACTTAAGGCAATTCCGAAAGCCTGTAAAGCGCACATCGGATAGGTAAAGTCCATCGTGAACACGTCGTCTCCTATCCTGCCAAACTGCATCACAATGTATTCAGCTGGAAAGAAACAAACAAAGAGAATTATCACATCTAAATTTTAAATAAAAATTTAAAACAGTCAATTTTATGACAGAAAAAGAGATTCAAGATGGCCGAGCGGTCTAAGGCGCTGGTTGAAAGTTCCGACCTCACGGCCGGCAGTTCGATCCCCAGAAATCACAGGGCTTTCTCGGCTCTAGCCAACACAGCTATCACCATCCTTAACTGGTCGGTAACGGTGGGACTACTACGGTGGGAAGGTAACAGGTAACAGGAGTCTAGGCAGAAGGGTCGCCCCCTCCCCCCTTCCACGGATGCAGTCATCACTGGAGGTGACACTCCTGGCTCTACGGCTGAGAATCCGGGGATGAGCACCGGCACCCCATGTCCTGTGGCAGGACGGAAGGGGATATCACCTGGGGTAAACCGTTACCTTTTTTGTACTTACTGAAAGCCCAAGAAAATACACAAAATGGGTACGAAATCGTTACCAAAAGCCAACCCCTTAAGGTGCTGGTATCGCTTTGTGTAAATTTGACCCTATAGGCTTTAATTCTTTATGAAAGTGGGTGAAACTTTTCAAATATATTATTTCGGTGCTCTTTAACATTCTGGGACCAGTCCCGCATTTTTAGGTGCAAAGATAAGAAAGTTTTGGTTTTTGCCATTATTCTCTCAGCACATAGTCGAGACACCAGATTGGCTGATATGGCTGGAAAGAGGGCACAAAAATGAACATTTTTGCTTTTAAAACTTTTGAGCTATCTCCAGTGGTTAAGTCAGTATAAGCAAAAAACGATTTTTGTGGTCCAGAAATGGCCGTTTTCGAGAAAATCAGTTTTTTCAAAATTACTGCCAAATCGTACGGACAATTTTGGTTTATTTATACTCGATCGATATACAGTCTCATTGCACATTTTATCAATACCTATTAGCCGGAGTTTGTTGCTCTAAACTAGAGATTTGGCCGAAAAACCATTTTGGCAAAACTGCGATTATTTTGTTTTGAACATTGATTTCTCAAAAACTACCCAATGGATTCGCGTGATTTTTGGCAGAATGAGAATTCGCACTATTGCGGAGGGACATTTTTCTTGGTTTGAGCTAAAACATCTCCAGTTGCGAGAAAACTCAATGCAAATTTGCGAAATTTTGTGTCACCGCACATTTAATTGATTTTCTTTACCGTTAAGACCTGCTGAGCCAAATCCAAAAAAATGTCCCTCGGCCCACATGTCCTTTATAGGACAGCACAAGAAAAATTTTTGGCCGATTCCACAGTTTTGAGAAATCCATGTTCAAAAATTTTTGGTCTATATTCAGCCTGTCAGATGTCAGTATGTCAGAAACTTTTAGCTATTATTTCCGGATTTTTACTAGTTTCGTACTCTCACGAGAATCTGCATATTATAAGCTTTAAAATGATGTATAAAGCTCTTTCTAACTCACAAAATTGCGAAAGTTATGGCGTTTCAAAAAATACGCACAAAAGCACTGCACAAAACGATACCAGCACCTTAATACGAAAGGTCTCTGTAGGTGATTGTGACAATGACAAGACCAAGGGCTGAGGAGGGGAAAGTAAGCATCAGTCAACAGTGATAAGGATAGAGAGAGATTCGTAGATAGGTGTTTTCTAGGAGTTTATGTATCCCGTATTTATGTCATGTAAGGACGCTTCAAGCAAGTCTTAACGATTATGTATTAAACTGTGCATCAGTCAATGTTACTCAGTACGATGGATAACAGATACTACGATGTGCTACAGACACAGTCATACGAGTTAGGTGCATTCACTCGCTGACCACTCTGCCAGACTGATACTAGTATTCGGTGGGCGTCGTCAGTGGCGTACCCACATACTATGTAGTACTAACCCTTCATGTACTTGAGGGTCCTAACAGACCTGCTGGAGTTATCCCCCTCCCCTCGGAATTCGGTTTTTTGTGTAAAAAAACCCGGAGAAATACGGGTTTTCTGGAGGCCTTTGGCTGCCAGTTTACCCCCCCCCACCCCCAATTTTCACCTCCTGCACATGTCTGGTCCGAACCACAAATCATAACAGGAGAAGAGTAAAGACTTACGGTCACTGTCATGTACAATCTGGAAATTCTTGACTGAGGCCTGGGTCACACGTCCGTGAAAATTCAGGACATAGGACTGAGTTTCTGCAAAAAAAAAGAAAAACTATTAAAAACAAACAATATAAATATACATAATCAATGTAGTGCACGCACACATAGAGGAAATTCTGACTAAATGTCAACATTG
This sequence comes from Trissonchulus latispiculum, assembly GCA_030248195.1. Taxonomy (NCBI): domain Eukaryota; kingdom Metazoa; phylum Nematoda; class Enoplea; order Enoplida; family Ironidae; genus Trissonchulus; species Trissonchulus latispiculum. The sequence continues at coordinate 30,555 of JASAND010004715.1, forward strand.
GCCCTTTTGGCTCAGCGAGTTGAAAGAGTTAAAATTAATAATTAAAACTAAGGGCATATTTCTTTAAAGATTAAAATGGTCGGATTAAACGGATTAAAAATCAGCCGGATTAAAATCTTAACGGCTATTTCTTTAATGCAGGATTAAACGGATTAAAATTAACTCGTTTAATCCGACCATTTTTAATCCTCGGATTAAGAGAGTTAATTTTAATCCGTTTAATCCGCGTAGCTGCACGAGGATTAAAAACTAGTTGAAAAAGCAAGATATGGATTAAGGGGGGGGGGCTACGAACGGGTTGGCACGACATCGTCGGAGAGACCTACTTTTCCCCCCAACGTTAGCCAACATATCAAATTAAAAAAGTTTAGGGTGGGCACCAATATATCTCATATACACCGTTTTTGGCAGGACGCCAAAGTACAAATTTTAGTTCGAAAAATGGGATTTTTCAAAAAGATTTTCAGCTCTGGTGGATTAACGGTTTGACCAATTCTGAAACTTTCAGCCATAAATGTTAACTGTTACTAGTGCTAAATATTAAAAGTATTCCGGCTTTCGAGCGTTGCTTCCTTCTTCAGCTATAACAGCTCAAAGTTTGAAATTTGGCAAAAAGTTGCAAAGTGACCGTGCGCCGTTTTCGATCTAATAAAATTGACAGCCCTAGCCTACCCCAGCTTTTTACCAAATATTAGGCTCTAATAGGGGCAAACTGTCTGTGAGTTTCAAGGGTTTTGGTTTTCTGGTTAGTGTGCTAGCAAACTTTTTGTTAAGAAATAGCCCTTATTTTTACGCCTGAAAAGCTAGCTAAGCGCAGTAAAAATGGGGTCAAAAAATTTTTTGTCACCGATTTTGCCGAAAAGGTGGTTATAGGGGTTATTTGACCTGCTGAATCCGAATATGAAATCCGTTTTTGATATGACGCTTCCTTCGTTCAACTGTCTTAGAGCTTTTTGGAGCGATCGCCATCCATACTTTGAGAAATCAATCCAGCATTTCTAAACATTGGAGCGAGGTTTGGTTTCGGCACATCTTGGTACACTCACTGGCCTGTAATGTGCAAAGTTTCAGCCGATTCTGCCACAGTACTTTGGAGTAATTGGCTCACATCTTCGAAATGGCACCAAATAACAGCGGCAATATCGATAATATAATCCAGCACTGCGAACGCAGGGATTAACAAAATCACGTCATTTATACCAAAGTTAAGACAGATACTTGGAGTATTAATTGCAGCAAAATTTGGCTCATTTGGTAAATTAGCTCATTAGAGCAGCTCATTAGAAATTAGTTAACCTCCAGCCGTATAGACCTACAACACCCAATTTTTCGCACTTTGATCGTATAGCACAGAAAAGTAGGCAATGGTCTAGAGATTATTTTATGCGATATCAAAGCACTATATGTCAGAACTAATTCCTGAAAATTTTGGTACCGTGCCTTGCACATAGCGGCCAGGGCGAGACCAAGTTTATGTACGTGTCATGTCGAGCTTTGGACCGATAACACCAACTTCTGATGGCTCCACAGGACGCTACGCTGCATGGAATTCTTTCAAACTTTAAACTATTTTACACTAAACCTAATACTATTATGTGGCAAAAGACTAGCTAGCTTTTCCAACATCGAACTTTTAGTGAAATTCGTAGCCCCCCCCCCCTTAAACGGATTAAAATTAATCTTTAAAGGAACAGCGAAGAAGCAGGTCGCATTAAACGAAAAATTAAAATGAACTCATCCAGCTTTAATCCGACGTGAGGATAAAGAAACATGATTAGATTAAAATTTTAATCCTATGTGCATTAAAGAAACAGGATTAAATTTAATCCGTTTAACTCGTTTAACTCGCTGATTAAATTTTAATACGTTTAATCCGAGGTGCTGTTTCTTTAATGCGGATTAATTTTAATCTAATCCGTTTAATCTTTAAAGAAATAGAAACAATATCAAAATATAGAAATATGTAGTTGTGAAAATGTTTAGCAATAATAGACCCCCTCTGTACACAGTTCCGCATTTACATGCTAGCAACGCAGACAGGTTCCCACAATTTAGACATTTTATTTAAAAATGTCATTGATTAGTTTTTCCAAGAGTACATAATATTTAAGAGTGTGACAGCAGGCAAGCTCTATGTTATCAGCATGATTTTTTGGCGTCCAGGGGCCGATGTTATCAACGCCTAAACCCGGGTTAAGTCGTAAACCTGGGTTTACTCCTCTATCTTTAACACATGAATTTAACCCGGGTTAGTGACTAAACCCGGGTTTAGACATTGATAACATCGGCCCCTGATGTGCGTCTGGACGCAAAGTTTCTTATTTCGGAAGAAAATTCACTTTTGTAAGAGTAAAAACTTTTAATGTTTCCAGTACCAATTTTTCCGTTTTTTTCCAAAAAGTTGTTCGGGTCCTGGGGGCTCCGCCCCCAGACCCCCGGTGTTTCCCCACTTTGTTATGGAATGCCAAGGTGCAAGGTCAAGCCTCAATGTTACTCAACGTTATTTGTTAAGTTGTTGTCCACCTGCATCTATGTCAGATCTTTTCGAACTCGTAAATGTCACTTCAATAAATATATAGATCTTGCTAGGTGAATAAACGTGACCATTTATATTGTTCTCATTCAACAGGTCAGGCAAGATCAAGATTAGTAGTAAAGTAAAACCCCGAAATTAACAAATTTGTAATTGTAGCAGGAGCAGAATATCCAAATTTTTTGGTTCTTCTAAAAAAACGGTTTTCGCAAAACATACACAAATGGCAATTTGAAATAATGCAAGACTCTGGGTTTATTTTACTGGGGGGGGGGGGGGGGGCGGGCGGGAGGGGGGCGCCCCCACTTTTGGGTTCCCCCCCACTCTCCCCCCCCACTTATTTTTGCCTAAAATAAACCCAGACTACCATTTTTCTAAAATTTTTAAATACAAAAAGCCTATGTACGAGCAGTTCACGATGAATTTATGGTAACTAGCGTTAATAGTATATATTTACAAATGCTTCACTGTTTTACCGTCGAATAATGCAGCACGAAGCATACACGCTTCTTTGTTTATTGATACTGCAAAAATTTACAGATACAATTAACACAAAAATGCATTAGCGTTAGGAGCTTCAGTTAGAATAGATGTAACAGTTGCTAAATTAACCTTTTTAAACGGATTTAATTTCCAGAACCAGAAACCATTTCCACAACGGATTTAATCCGTAATTTAAAAAATTTCCAAATTCTGGAGGGCACTGTCCCCAGACCCCCCGGTGCTCATTTGCAATATTGTTATCAAGGATCAGTAGTTCTCTGAGTTTTTTAAACCGAATGTATGTTTTAATATTTACTACAGTTTTTCTCAATGATATTCCTAAATATTTCCTAAATTTTTAATACTATAATTAGTTTAACTAACACTGAAATATCGGAATAATGTGTGTCAATAATATCGAAAATTACTCAAGGCATTCGTTAGATGCAACAGTTGCGAAATAAAACCTTTTTAAACATTTCCACTACGGATTATTCTGTAATTTCAAGAAATTCTTCAACTCCCCCACCGTGTATATTGGACGCATCTACATATATTTTGTATGTAATCTTGTAATCGTGCATTACAGTTAAGCAGCGTCGCCTTTCTAAATAGTCCAAATAAATAGCGTTACACTACAGGAATTATAGAAATTTTCATAAATAAAACAATTTTTTGCACTAAAAACACGCTAAACAAGAATTGTGCCTGGAAGCAAAATTTCTTAACGGGACGCAACTTAATTTAGCGGGACGCAAGGTTGATGCAAATCCGAAAACCAAAAAACCCTGGTTATCAACTCTAGGTACATGCTATGTTCGCTAACGGCTTACCCCCCACAAATGTGTATGCTCACTTCAAAGAAATTTGCACGCTATCTTTCGTTCTAAAGCTCGAAGCAGACGCAAATTGGACGTACGCAGGCGTTGTGTTTTCGAGCGTTAACACGTAAAGATACGGCGAGTGAGCGTACAGAAACGTGTACTGGGTACACATTTGTGGAGGGGAGGGGTTAGCCGTTAGCGTGCAGATCATTCAGGTGACGACCTAGAGCTGATAAGAGACAACCTGCCAGCTGTCACTCTTATCTATTATGTACTTTTGGTTTTTCTTTAATGCCTCGTGCAGCCTTTAGGGATCCGCCCGCTAACCCGCGTTTACCTCATTTTCTTGCTGGATAAATGTATCACTTTAGGAATTCTACTGCCACCCCCCACAAATGACGCCCCCGAAACAGTGGTTGCCACTTTCGACACCAAATTTCGCCATGAAAAAATCGCTCAGAAAGCCAAATTTTCAAAACCGGAAAACTAATAAATCCAGGGTACTTTTTCCTGGGGGCAAACTACAATGTTTTGGCTCATTTTTGCACAAAATCCCACTGAAAGCTCCCCGCATCGGAAAAAATTCCTAAAAATAACCTAAAATCTGCTTATTTTTTGCCCTAAAAACTAGCTTAGTCTACACATACCATAAACTACCGCAATATGTATTGTGCATGTTTTAGCAATGCGACCGCCTCCCCCAAAAAGTCTTACCCCCGGTCACCGGAGGGTCCCCCCCTCCCTGAAAAATTCCCTACAGTAGGCTCAGTATACTACCCCATCCCTCACCCCCCCCCCCCCAGCCCAGTAAAACCCACCCTCATTCCATATGGGAGTCTTGTTGTGCATTTCGATGAGATCCTCACAGCGTCGTGCCTTCCACCGTTCCACAATGCCGTCACGATCCGTGATGGGTCGGACGTCGGCCCGCCTGTACTGCTCCGGGTCCGTGATCCCTGGCAGGACAACGGTCATTTTGCGTGGACCCTTGAAGCCTAGCACATTCGTGTCCTACAAAAATAAAAAAAAGAAAAAACTCAAGATAGAAAAACCTAAATATATAGATATAGAAACAATACAGATAATCAATACAATAACATCATATTGCTATTTTGGATGATAGCCGGCTTGACTTCCACCGGACACGGCACTAAATCATTATTCTCTTGCAAAGTTTGATCCCTAAACGGAATAATCGTTGTGACGGATATCTGTTCTGGGTTTAGTTTACTTAGATTTAGCACCAAAATAAACTATTTTTGACCAAAACATTCCAGCGAAGCCGGAAAATTTTTGGAAATTATAACCAAAAATCTTAAAAATTTGGCAATGTCTAGGCACCCTAGCACAGGTGGACAAGGGGGGGGGGGAAAGGGGGGGAAATTTCCCCCCCCCTCCGCGAAGTCGCCCACAAGGGGTCTCGAAATTGCTCTCACAAGGGGTAAGAAAATTGGCCACAAGGGGTAAGAAAATTGCCCAAAAAATAGGTTTTACGACTAAAATTTCGCAAACTTTCCGGCTACGCCGGAATTTTTCATTAAAAGTTACTATTTTTCGCTAAAAAACGTCCGAAAAACGATGTTTTAGCTAAAAAATCGCTGTTTTTCGTTAAAAACCGTTAAAAAAGCTTAAAAATCGCTTTCAAAAGTACGCTTAAGAAAAATTGCTCTCACAAGGGGTACCCAAATTCGCTTAAACAAGTGTCATAGAAATATGACCTGCCGTTCAGGTATGCACCCTAGGGTCGGGGGGGGGAGCCCAAAAAGTGGGGGGGGTCGAGTGGGGGGAGGTGCTCGAGTGCAGAGGCTCCTGCCCCCCCACTGAAGAAAATCCAGCTGTTGAATGTGAACGTGGCATCGGGACTGGGTGGTTAAGGAGTTAATAATCACGTCTTTGTAATAAAAGATAATAATTATAGACTAACACGGCATGAATTGCTCGGGTTAAAATAAAAAAACTACGTAAAGCTTCGAAGTGGAAGGCAAAACATCGCGAAGTGACGGCGGCAGATTTTTTTGCAGTTTTTCGTCTCTTTCGTCGATGCGAAAATTTAGCAATCAACCAACAATATTATGTTGCGACCTTTATGGCAAAAAGACCCACCTAAAGTGGAATTACACACATTAACAAATTATGGACGACTATAGATTTTAAAGCCTTTCGCTTCTTCCACCGACATTATTTAACAACGACTGCTATAAATGGTTTTCGCCAATAACTAAAGTCAGCACTCTACTTGGCACGTGCAAAACTTTTCAAAAAAATAGCGCAAAGCGCACAACTCACATAGACAATACCGGCAAGTTCCTGGCGCACACTTTCACCGATAACGGCAGATTTGCGGGGATTTTCGCCCCCATCAAATAGGGTAAAATGGGTCCCAAGAACATTTGACCTAAACAGAAAAATAATAAAATAAAGTATATACAATAAAACATAAAGATAAAATAAATGAAAAATAAAATTTAAAAATTAAAAAATCACAAAAAACCAAGACCAACTGGCCCTTGGGCAATTTCATCAATTCTCGAATTTTTAGCGTATATATACAGTGAAAACTGTCGACTAAAAAAAGGTAACGAAAGAAAGAAACACTTTTCGGCAAAAAGTTGGCTGGAAAAAGGATTGTCTTAGGGAAAAAGTTCAGGGCAAACCTTGGTGGGAGAATTAATTAAAAAATTAAATTAAATTAATTTTTCTCTCATTTCTTCTGTATTCTACAATACCTGAGCTTTCCAATAAATGAGCTGCCACCCCGACTGAGATCAGTGGGGTCTATAGAGATAAGGTAGTTGGCCGTTGTACTCCGCTTTCGCTTACGACCCGCCAGTAGGAACACCTGGAAAACATGACAGAAAATAAACAGAATAGATTAAAACAATAAATAAATAAATAAATAAATAAATTAGAAAAGCATAAAAACAGTAAAGACAACATATCCCACCATAAACGAAACAACAGTTTAAGTTATATATAATTCAGTTACCCAATGGTAACTGTAAACTTTCAGTATATACATTTCAGTATATGTATATAAATCATTTAATATGGGGGTAAGATTAGCCAGAGTTGGAAGTGGACAAGATTTTCAGTGTCCACGTCCACGTTTGTCCACGCAGGTCTTGTCCACGTCCGCCCGCACATGCCCGCATGTCCACGATTTTAAATTTTGTCCACCAGTGCCCACGTTTCAAAACAAATTTTCTTTTAGTATATAATCCTAGTTTTAATTCTATAAAGCCAGGATTTTAAAAAAATTACACTTGCTTTTTAGTGTGCTTTTAAGTTGGTGTTTTTTGTGGAAATTTACTTTTTTGCAGTATAAACACGTTATCTTGGGTTTTTGTAGCATTTAATACCATATGTAGTGCATTGCTTTTGTATGATCCGGAGAAAGAAACAACATGTATTGATTTTCGCTTCGCACACAATGATATTTCGTCCAAAACACTGAAAGTCAATATTGAACATTAAGATCTTGCGAAAATGTCCAATGGCGGGAGATCTGGGGAGCGGGGTCTTCCAGACATTGAGAATTTTCAAAATTTCCTAAAACTCAGGTCAGAAAACCTGTACTTTTCCAAAGTAAGAAGATATTTGTCCACTCAAAATTGGTAGAAATAAAAAATGTACATTAGAAGCCAAAACACATGTCTAAATTTACGAGTATGTGTTTTAAATAAATAAACGCTGGTGTTGGCAACGCTGAGTCTAAATCAAACAGAAATAAAATACACATGGATGAAATCATTGCGCTGAAGGCGCAAAATTTTTTTCGAAATAACTTAAAACTTCATTAAATGAATAAGAATTTGCTTCAATGTTCATTAAACAGGATTTCTCGAAGTGTCGCAACGCAAAGCTAAAGAAAAGGACCAGGTCAGGCTTTAAAAGAAATGTCTTTCCGACTTCTGAAATAGTTTAATGTAATGTAATTAAAATTAAGTAAGCTCAATATTTTTGAGAAAAATATGAATGTCTGATGTTTGTTATGTCTGATGTTGTTATGTGTTATGTTATGTTATGTTGTTATGTGTTATGTCTGATTTTCATCAAAATTTTCAAGTTTGGACGATTATTTTTCTTGAACAGAATAACCATGAAAACCATGAAGAACTGCCTTCGGTAATTGTCTCAGAAATACAAAGCCGTTTTTAATTGATTGTATTAGTTGAGAGGAATCTGTGTTCCAAACAATCTGGTTGCTAATTTCAAAATATCACATTTTGGTTGGTGTGCTGTAGAGGCTGAGAGCTCTCCATTGAACATAACGTGTCCTTTAAGACTACAAATAATGAACAATACTTGATCGACGGACCAGCGCTTTTGAAGCTGTCGAAATCTTGCAATATTTGATTTTTCAAAGAATGGCCAGTTTTAGGAACTCGAAAATCAATTTTCGCTGTTATCTCTTAAGGTACTGGTTTCCTTTCGGGTATTTTTGACTTTCTTTAATCCTTTATGTAAAAGCTTAAACTTTCGAAATAACCTGTTTTCGTGCTCTTTAACATTCTGGGACCAGTCCCGCATTCTTAGGTGAAAAGATAAAAAAATCTCTGGTTTTTGCCACTATTTTCTCAGTACGTAGTCGATACACCGGATTGGTTGTTATGTCTGAAAGAGGACACCGAAATGAACATTTTTGCTTTTACAACCTTTGAGCTATCTCCAGTGGTCAAGTCAGCATAAGCAAAAAAACTATTTTTAGGTAAAAAATGGCCATTTTCGAGGAAATCAGTTTTTTGTAATGTAACGTAATGTAATGAATGTAACTGCAGCAAATTTGATAAATTTCAACGATCATTGCGCTTTTAAAGCCAAAAAACACACGGACCCGAACCAGCACCTTAAGCATTGTAATTATCATGAAAAATAGGTTCATTATGGTTCCTTTTCCCAGCAAACATCACAAACATCAAGTACTTAATATAGTATCACACGAACGCCTGCAAGGAGTAGGCAATATTAAAGCAATTTAAAAAGAAATGAGGTCGGCAAAGCTAAAAAGTCACATAAATTTATGTCAGCACAATAAAATATAACAATGGAAAACTAAAAATAGCCAACATAAAAAGGATTATATAAAGCTAGGTTGAATTTCAACGCTTTTTATAAAAAAACGGGTGACGAAAATTTTGTCCATATTTGTCCACGTTTGTCCACGTGGACAACCCTTCTGTCCATGTCCACTGGACCCGCGGGTACCCGCGGGTACCCGCGTCCACCTTCCAACTCTGAGATTAGCACAGAAATTACCCTGGAACTTTTCTGATAATATATATTCATTTTATAGAAAACCCCTTTTAGCCTAAGGTATTTAGCAAACAGGTACATAAAGCATATGCTTAAGTTTATGTCTATAATAACTGTTATCCTGAACTACCTCGCCTAACATAATAGCTCTATACGTATTATCCTAATTTCCGTTGGACGGAAATTGCATTTTCAGGCAAAAGGTAGGGTGGGGGGAGCATCTAATCATGCAAAATTAATCGACATTCGTCCCTGTTTGCGTCATTAGTGAACAAGGAATAAAACCATAGGGAAGGGGGGGGGGAGGGGGCGTATCACAAATTCATGCACAATTTATCATGCTCATTAATGTTGAAACTGAACAATAATAATCTTCATGCAGCAGTAGCACGAAATAATCATGCGCCCTAATTATTAATTATTAAGACCGCCGATAGACTAAGATTGAGATATCAGACAAATTACAGGCTAGGCATGATTTTGCTCTACATAATATACGCAATATCAAGAGTACATAATGATAAGAGTGTGACAAGCGTTATACTATAAGGCAAAAACTATGCTATGCGCGCTAACGACTTACCCCTGCCCCCCTCAAAAATTGACTCCCTCTCCCACCGCCCCTATATGGGTGCGGGGTCCAAACGGGGGTCGCTCACTCCTTTACATGAGTACACGTTGAAATTAGCAGGGGCCCAGTTTGGGAAGGGGGTACAAGCAACGCAATGTACCCATATACGGGGGGTGTGTGAGGGTGTGAATTTGTGGGGGGGGGGCGGGGGTAAGACGTTCGCGCGCATAGCATAGTTTTTGCATTTATTGCATAGAGTGCGACGCCTGTCACACTCTTATCATTATGTACTCTTGGTAATATGCACGTAAACACAGTATATTCCAAACTTCAAAAAAGAAAAAGTATATTAAATAGCTGAATAAAATGTAGCTAAGCAAAAAGTCTATATTATAAACGTATTATAATTAGAAGCTATAATTTATGAGCAGTCCTACTCAACTCTATTAGCATAAATATAGTACATAAAAATTAAAAAACAAACTTCAAAAATTAAAAATTACGAACTTCAAAACATTAAAAGTTGAACAATCTTGCAGGGTAAACTGCCCATTTTGATGACGAAAAATTAAGCCCGGAGGGTATTTTAAAAAAGCATAAGTACAACGAAAGTACAATTTTCCAAAAAAAGGTATACCTGCTTAGTGTTACCAGTACTTGCACTGCTACCACGTTTACTACTTCGTTCTTTCTGAAAGCAAATCGTACGAATATAATATTTAAGTTTTAAGTAATTAATAGTAAATCGATAATTTGTTAAATGGTAATTACTAATAATAATGAAACAAGTAATAAAAATGCTCCTCCGGAGCATGAAAAAGTAATATGGGTAGTGGTGAGGTTGTAAAATCAAGAGAGGACTAGTCTTAAAAATGCTTAATATGGGGCTAGGTTCAAAAAAAGAAGAGGACTAGGTTGTGGGCGAATTAATATGGGCACAGCTTCGCCGAGCAACCCATATTCGCGGACTGAAAAAGTTATATATTTTTATACGTACCAGTGTTCAGATTTGGTTACGGTACGTAAATAGTATACGACTATGATAAACGCGTTTTAGTGGAAGCAAACGTTTCTTTCGATAAACTCTTAATATTTATCTACTGAGCGTTTTAACCACTTATAAGAAAAGTATATATTTCAACAATAACTTCAGGATCAGGACACTCTCCGACGAACTTCTATTTCTATTCAACCGTTAGCGTTACAATCATAGCCTTGGTTTTTTCTCGTTGCTTGTCGTAGTCCAGCACAACCAAATTATACTATATATATAGTTTACGTATATATAACTGCTGGAATTGTAATTATTGACTGACATTAATTGCTTTGTATATGGCAATCGCCATGGCGAAGCGTGAAAGCCCGCGAATATGGGTTGCTCGGCGAAGCTGTGCCCATATTAATTCGCCCACAACCTAGTCCTCTTCTTTTTTTGAACCTAGCCCCATATTAAGCATTTTTAAGACTAGTCCTCTCTTGATTTTACAACCTCACCACTACCCATATTACTTTTTCATGCTCCGGAGGAGCATTTTTATTACTTGTCCTTCTGTCATTTTAAAGGTTCCCTTTCCAGCAGTGAGCTAACGCAGATAAGGAGCTTGAACAATGCAATAGGCAGAGCAAATGGGCTTTCATTTGATACCAAACTTGACCACTTTTGAAGACTTTCATTTTTGACCCACACCGGACCCACAGTGGAGGGGCACCCACCCACAGGTCGGTGGGGCCACTTTTTGTGGGTGGCATAATGACAAAAGTTGATCGCCTCGCCAAGGGCTTTCATTTGACACCAAACTTGACCACTTTTGAAGACTTTCATTTTTGACCCACACCGGACCCACTGTGGGTGGGGCACCCACCCACAGGTTCGGTGGGGCCAATTTTTGTGGGTGGCATAATGACAAAAGTTGATCGCCTCGCCAAGGGCTTTCATTTGATACCAAACTTGACCACTTTTGAAGACTTTCATTTTTGACCCACACCGGACCCACAGTGGGTGGGGCACCCACCCACAGGTCGGTAGGGCCACTTTTTGTGGGTGGCATAATGACAAAAGTTGATCGCCTCGCCAATTGCTTTCATTTGATACCAAACTTGACCACTTTTGAAGACTTTCATTTTTGACCCACACCGGACCCACAGTGGGAGGGGCACCCACTCACAGGTCGGTGGGGCCACTTTTTGTGGGTGGCATAATGACAAAAGTTGATCGCCTCGCCAAGGGCTTTCATTTGACACCAAAATTGACCACTTTTGAAGACTTTCATTTTTGACCCACACCGGACCCACTGTGGGTGGGGCACCCACCCACAGGTCGGTGGGGCCAATTTTTGTGGGTGGCATAATGACAAAAGTTGATCGCCTCGCCAAGGGCTTTCATTTGATACCAAACTTGACCACTTTTGAAGACTTTCATTTTTGACCCATACCGGACCCACAGTGGGTGGGGCACCCACCCACAGGTCGGTGGGGCCACTTTTTGTGGGTGGCATAATGACAAAAGTTGATCGCCTCGCCAAGGGCTTTCATTTGATACCAAACTTGACCACTTTTGAAGACTTTCATTTTTGACCCACACCGGACCCACTGTGGGTGGGCGCTGTGGGTCAGGGGCCACATCCACCGACCTCAGCAGTATGCTCATCGTTTTCAGCGACCCCGATTTACTATATATGGGTACCACCCCAAGGCCGATAAACGCCATTTTTAGTGACTTTTAGGCCATTTCTAGTAAAAGTGGGACTTAGAAACTTTTGCCAAAACAGGTGAAAAAATGCAGAGTTTGGACCCATCTCCTGAAAGCTACAGAGCGAAATTAAAACACTGCAACTCGTCACTAACCGCGCATAGTCCGAAAAAGTCAAATACAACTAACCAGACCGAGCTAGCTGCTAGGCTGTGAAAAAAGCCGATCACAACCGAAGTGCCAAAATAGCGAAAGTCCGATTTTGGGGCCTTGGCACAGAGCCAAAATTGGCTAGGTGCCAAAATGACCAAAAAAAGGTTGCATGGGAGGACCCTGCCTACCAACATATCATAGTAGTATAGGACCAAAATGCCCATATCGTTCCAACACTGCGCTGACATAAGCACTTCCGAAAAGCGTTATTAACCGAGAAAAAAAAACAAACGCACGGTAACTCCCGCCTAGTGCAAAATTTCAAAGTTCG
>JASAND010004716.1:0-31589 GCA_030248195.1 Trissonchulus latispiculum
AATTTTCTACTAATGGTACTTGTCGGTACTTGTTAGTACCGGTGGCTCATTTCCAAGGTCAATCCGACATCTTTTCATTAAAGTAAAACTCAAAAGAATTGTTGGAAATACCATCCAGAGGTGAGCAGTCTCATACGTTTTTAGTCAAGCTGTCTTATTTTTTCATATATCTAGACTAATTAGAGAAAAATGAGTCACTCACTCAAATCATCCTTTGACTATCCATTCCTTATTAATTTTTGTACAGTGCTGAAAATTTTTTCTTTGCACAGTAGTTGTTCTTAGAGATTTAGTCTGAATTTTTTTGCGTGGACGGAATGTAGCTGGTTGCATTCCGTGTAACAACTAATCCCACAGTTGAGAGGTTGGGTTGTTTTTGCATTCCAATAAGCATGGAGCACATGGCTTAAAGAACGTCGCGTAGAATTGCGAAGACAAACATGGGAATTTCTTCAAAATCCTCAAACATTAGCTTCAACGTATCTTTAAAGGTGTAGAAGATTACCAAGAACATAAAGGAGGATGAGGTGGGCAAAATTCTGGATAGTTGGTGCACGACCAAGTTATAAGGATATCTAAGTGTTTATCAACCAAATCGCATTTTAAGGTAAAAAATATAAAAATCCCACAAATCAGTTAAAATTTGAGAAAGTTTTTTTGAGAACTACCCAAAAACGTATAATTTTCGACAACTCTGGAGTGACGCTACAGAAATGGTTGCATTCCCAAAACGGAGGGAATGGGGGGCTCTAAGATATGTAGAGGAGGGAGAACCGGGGAATTCTTGAGGAAGCCATAATTCCCTCCCTCCCACCCCGCTAATAACGACAGTTCTGACGACATTTCTGTAGAAAAAGATAGCATTTCTAGTGCGGGACTTAAGGTCACCACTCTACCATCCATCCGACTCCTCTCCGCACACGCCCTCCTTTACACACTGACATAACCGTGATTTCTATAGCGTCTTCTCCCAAAGGTTCCAAATTCTATGTTTATAGTTTTCATATGCCATTCTCAAATTTTAGCTAATTTATAGATGTTTTGCATTCTCATTTTAAGTTTACAAAAAGCGAAATTGCATTTCTTACCTTTAAAATAATATTTTTGGCTATACGTTCAATAAATTATTTAAATGGTTTTGGCTAATTTGAAGCAACATTGTGAGATTTTGGTGCAGAAATCCTGAGATTTTTAAAAATCACGCAAAGACTACATGATTGTCTCTGATGTGTTCATGAGCACATAAGTAGAGCGCTTAAAGTTTCAGCACTTTTGGTTTGCTTTTTACGTAATGGCACCAATCGTACTTCAATGATACCAGCACCTGAAGTTTTGCAAAAATAGTTTTTTGTATGTGAACTGGTTAACTGCTCAGGTGGAAAGCTATAGCAACGGGCAACTGCAGTGTGTGCAAACCTCAAAATTGTCGCAATACATTAGGATCCAAACAGAAGAGACATGTGCTGATTTTCCATTATATTTATCTTTTGTAGCTAGCGGTCGACATCTCTGTTGTTGATCCTGTCAGGTTCCTGATAATCAGACACCATAACGTTGGACAATTCGAATTTGTCTAGACCTAAAATTATTAACAGTAGTCTATATATTTGCCGAAATAAACAAGTTGGCCCCAAAAGGGGCAGTATTCCTTTGTAGACCTGTTATTTAATCAATTACAAATATTGTCAAAGTTGGAAGCTCGTGTAGAAGCTTCAGGTTTACGTTACAATTTCATTTGACTTCCCTAAATTTCTTTCGATATCCATTCCCTATTCTTTCTCACTGATCTCCATGAAGATCAGGAAGAGTAGGCCTATACTTGCCATGCCATAATTGGGCTGAACTGTTGATGTTCAGCGCAAGCAGCGCAAGTTAGTACCTTATCACCTAGCGCACCATGTGTAACTACCAAGTTACACTGGTGCCCAAAAAACCGCAACCGTTTAGATTGCTGACAGTCAAAGACTGCGGGAAGTCTGTCACTTGCGCTGTTTAAATAGGATCTTAGCCTAATTTGCATAATCTGAATGCAAAAAAATTACTTAAGCTAGCCCTGTGTTGAAGATAGGGCTTCTAAATGGAGAAATGACTCACTATGCACTAAGCATACTATTTTTCTTTATACATTCCTGCTCCAGCAGGAATAAAATACTGATATAACACGTGCATACAGCATGAATATTAACATGCATAATGTTCCCTTAAGTAATGATAGTTTAATGGTGCTATGCATTTTTGTTTAGGAAAAGTAATTTCATTAGCTGTAACTGGAGCTGAATTGCAAGTATCTGTTGAAGAAAGCGTGTTTATCGAGGAAGAAGTTTTGGCCAAGTTGGAAATAGACGCTTCCGTTGTAATCAGTTTTTCGGTTTCTTCAAGTAAGCTTAGATTCTACAGTCAATAGTTATACCTGCAGTCATTCATTTGCCAACAACACTACTATTGCAATCACCAAACTAGTTATCATAGCTTTGATTCAGCACCTTATTGCATATTAGTTCATCCTCTCAGTTTCAGCGAGCTCATGCTACGGTCGCCAGTTGTGGAATGTTGACGTTAGAAATCACGTAAGAGGAGAAATGATCGTCTTGAGCGGAAATCTAGCCGCTGAAATTTTGATTAGCAGTAGAGCCTCTTACGACATAGCTATTCTAGGAAACCAAACTGATAGTCGGCATTGAGTGGCTAATTGTACTGTAAAAGTAACCACTTAATCTAGATACCTTAGCGCCGCATCACCGTATACCATCAAACGTGACAGATGAAAAGTAGTTATCGATAATGAAAACTTTTCTTAATTCAGGCACAACCATATCTGTGGAAATTTCATCTGAGCTGTATCTTGAAGTGGCTATCCAGGTGGCTGTGCTGATAGAAATAAATGTTATCACTTTCACAACTTTGGATGGAGAAGAAGCTCAAATTGAAAGCGTCATCGCAGAAGACCTTTCAGAGGACGGTAAGCTGAGCATAACAGTAAATAGATGAAGTTCCAAAGTGTCAATACATCACCGCTTTCCTTGATAAAGCAAAGTATAACACAGCAAACATTACAGCAATATGATAACCGAAGTTATTGGATTCGTTGAATGTTTTCTTTAACCTAATTAGAGATTTTGGAAACACTTATGAAGGAAGTTCGGTACATATTAATTTGTCAATTACCGTTAACAATTTCAACAACAGCCTTGTGTATTGAAATTAGCCGCTGAACGTACTTGCAGCTTGCTACTGAGGTTAACATGACTTATCTAATTACCATAAAGCATTGCTTAAACCTTTATGATAACCATTTAGTGTGCCAGTTTGTGTTTCAGGCCAGGATTTGACTCTGTCATGTTCTGGTGATTCTCTTGATGTGTCGGAAGCGGAGGCTGCATTTATTCAATCTGAAGTTCTGTTAAAGCTACAAATCGACATATCGGTTGTTGTCAGTTTCACCGTTACCTCTAGTGAGCCATTTTGGGTTTGTACTGCACTGTTAAATCTTCTGACACGGATTTCGAACGGAATACTCATAAATTAACATATGACTTAAAGCCTAAGAATCACTCAAATCAATGAATATTCTCATCAAGTCTGTTTTGCTAAGTTTTCCTATTTTTGTTGACAAACTATTCGATTACTGTAAGTAAAACAGACAGGAATTGCAAAACAGAATGAATCGTGCTATTATACTGAACCAGTTATATTGATTGCATGATTCCACTGCTATCTAAACCAACTGTGTAGGTAAATCTAATTTATCGAACCTAAATTGGTGCACAGTACCAAAATTTCTACCACCCTTCCTAAATAGTTCCCATTGCGATGTCAGAGTTTTGCAAGAAGTTAACAGACTTATGCGGTAACCCTGCGGTGTAGTCAACATTGCGCGCGATTACTAACGCAGCAGAGTGTTTATTTCTGCTTCGCCTGCAGTTTGGTGACATCTCAGATAATTGCACGCCCTGGTGTCAGGTGCCAGTTCCTAATAACCATTCTTTTTTAAAAAACTATATTTGATCTACACGACCCATACAGACGAAACCGACTGGAGTGTGGCAAGTAGCGAAAAAACTTAATTTGTTTTATTTCAGGCTCCACAATTGTAGTCACAGTGCAGTCAGAGAGCTACTTATCAGTGTATGCGCAAGTGTCAGTAATAATTGAAGCCTCAGTGGTTTCGTTCACGACTTCAGCTGGCGGCGAAGCAGTCATAGAGGATGTTATTGCTGGATCAGATGAAGAAGCAGCAAGTGGACCGCCTGGAGAAAGTGGAGTTTCTGAAGAAGTTGGCGCTACCGATGAGGGAGTTTCCGGAGAAGCAGGCGCTACTGACCAGGAAGCAGAAAGCGGAGTATCCGAAGAAGTTGACGCTACCGATGAGGGAGTTTCCGGAGAAGCAAGCGCTACCGACCAGGAAGGGGAAAGCGGGGTATCTGAAGAAGTTGGTGCTACTGATGAGGGAGTTTCCGAAGAAGCCGTGGCTACTGACCAGGAAGAAGAAAGCGGAGTATCCGAAGAAGTTGACGCTACCGATGAGGGAGTTTCCGAAGAAGCCGGGGCTACTGATCAGGAAGGAGAAAGCGGAGTATCCGAAGAAGCTGGCGCTACAGATGAGGGAGTTTCCGATGAAGCCGGAGCTACTGGCGAGGATGCAGAGAGTGGAGTTTCTGAAGAAGCTGGCGCTACCGATGAGGGAGTTTCCGAAGAAGCCGGAGCTACCGACCAAGAAGCAGAAAGTGGAGTATCCGAAGAAGCTGGAGCTACCGATGAAGGCGCAGAAACAGGTGCATCTGAGGAAGCTGACGGTACTGACGATGGGGCATCCGAAGAAGTCGGGATTACTGACGGAGAAGTAGAGAGTGAAGAAGTTGGCGCTACTGATGAAGACGAAACGACAGAGGCAGAAGAAGGTATGCTGGCCTGTTTAAATATTTTATTTTCTATAAGGTTTACTAATGCATTAACTAATGCAGTGCCTGCCGAGCGCTGTCGAATGGTTGAGGATCGTCTATAGTCACACATCCTATAGTCTGTAGGTAATCCCAAAAGTTGGGGGCTCAAATGGAAAAACACTAGTACAAATGAGCTTCCATTTTCTGGGGATAGTGTTCACGTTTGGGTTATTATTCTCACTCTTTTATTCTCTTCTCTCTTCATTTATCTTTGATTTTTCTAGTATTAATTTTAATTTAATATGATTTGTAAATTGTAACCCATGCGGTAGATTTAATTTAGTTAAGATTAAAGTGAGATTCTGCTACAGTTATTGAGTAATTTCTCCTAGCCGATCGGCGTTAACTGTTAAACATTTTAAAACATAAGAAGACCTCATGAGCCACAGCTACAACTGCTGCAGATAAAAGGCAGGAAAAGTGTGAGATGCGGAAACAGCAACCATAAAAAGCACAAGCTTAGAATCATCTAATAAAACCTACCGTATTCTCGCGCTTAAGGGGGGGTCGCTTTGGGTCAAAATCGATAGTCACGGATTTCGCTCATTTTCATATACAATATAGGTACATATGTTCTCAAAAACAAGACAAAACATTAGAATTCGAAACTAAACAGTGACAGAGATATTCAGCTATAAAGTTGGAAAACTTGAAAATCACTGCGATTTTCCCTCCAAAGTCATGTTGAGACAGAACGGTACCGAAATTTTGGTCAACTAATATGGCAATTTAATTCGTGTGGGTTGGCTAATATTTTAATGCTAAAACGACTCTAGAATATCCATCCAGTCGTTCACAATACATTCATCAATTGTGAACTGAGCCTTTTTCAGCTAACTGTGCCCTCAAACTTTAACTTACTCTAACTTTCAGATACTACATTTCAGACACATAGTTCTATTTTAGAAAAGTTGTTCAGCTTATCGGTAGCTATTGAATGATACCCAATTTGTCTATATTTTGGAAATTTCAAAAATTGACTTTTTGTGACCTAGAAGAGATCAAAGGAGCCGACACGACAGAAAAGTTCTACCTTTAAGCATTTGCCTTTACCTTAATGTCAGGCAGGCATTGAGAGTTTTATATGCCAATTTTGGTGACTTTCGAGTGGGTACTGAGTGAGAAATTATTACAAAAACGTGAAAATTGTGCAAAATGATGGTTTTTGGCAAAATTAGCCCATTTTGTGGCAAGTTTTTTGAGAGCACTACAAACGGTAGAAATTTGCAACTACTGTCAAAAGAATTCTGTGTATGCGTAGAGTGCAACTATCTATAAGCGATTTCTGTAGCTTTTGCCAATCGCGCAGGAGGGGCGAATATGTTTTGCTGGTCCTGTTTTTCGTGGTACAAAAAGCACCAATTTTCCGAAATTTTGACTTTGAAAAATCGCCAAAAATCCGACACTCAACAGAATTGTTCCAGAAGGGTTATTTGCACTCTCTAATATGTCCTTAACATGTGTAACAAGGTTGCAGCGCTGTATCTTGCATACAGCGAAAAATTTTTCTGCCACAAACTTTTTAACCTAACTTTTTCATTTTCCTATGTTTAACACATGTCGAGGTAACCTTTGAAGGCCCCTACAGAACGATTGAAGCAATATTACGCAAAACGCACCTGTCTTGTTTTAGGGACCCATTAGGACTACAAAATATGTGAAAATGAGCAAAATCGGAGATGGTCGAAAAATTGGCCAAAAAGCGACCCCCCCCCCTTAAGGTGCTGGTATCGCTTTGTGTAAATTCGACCCTACAAGCTTCAATTCTTCATGAAAGTGGATGAAACTTTCCAAATACCTTGTTTTCGTGCTCTTTAACATTTTGGGACCAGTCCCAGATTTTTAT
The DNA here is from genome assembly GCA_030248195.1 of Trissonchulus latispiculum. NCBI lineage: Eukaryota > Metazoa > Nematoda > Enoplea > Enoplida > Ironidae > Trissonchulus > Trissonchulus latispiculum. Next base: position 6,787 of record JASAND010004716.1, read on the forward strand.
GTGTAAAGATAAGAAAGTTTTGGTTTTTGCCATTACTCTCTCAGTACATAGTCGCTACACCGGATTGGTTGTTATGGTTGGAAAGAGGGCACAATAATGTACTTCTTTGCTTTTACAACCTTTGAGCTATCTCTAGTGGTTAAGGCAGTATAAGCCAAAAACGATTTTTGGGGTCAAAAAATGGCCATTTTTGACGAAATCAGTTTTTTTAAAATTACTGCCAAATCTTACAGACAATTTCGGCTTATTTATACTCAATCGATACACCGTCCAATTGCGCATTTTATCAATACCTATTCGCTGGAGTTCGTTGCTTTAAGCTAGGGAATTCGCCGAAAAACCATTTTGGCAAAATTGCGATTATTTTGTTTTGAACATTGATTTCTCAAAAACTGTCTAACGGATTCGCGTGATTTTGGGCTGAATGAAAATTCGCCCTATTGCGGAGGGACATTTTTCTTGGTTTGAGCTAAAACGTCTCCAGTTGGGAGAAAACTGAACAGAAAGTTTCGAAATTTCGTGTCATCGCGCATTTGCCGGATTTTCTGGAACACTGAGACTTGTTGAGCCAAATCTAAAAAAATGTCCCTCGGCCCACATGTCCTTCATATCATGGCACAAGAAAAAATTTTGGCCGATTCTACAGTTTTGAGAAATCGATGTTCAAAAATTTTTGGTCTATATTCAGTCTATCAGATGTCAGCATGTCGGAAGTTTTTTGCTATTTTTTGCCAATTTTGCTAGTTTCGTAAGCTCATGCTAATCTACAGATTATATGCTTCAAAACGATGTATAAAGCTCTTTCCAACTCCCAAAATTGCGAAAGTTATAGCGTTTCGAAAAATCACCACAAAAGCACTGCACAAAAGGATACCAGCACCTTAAGGGAACATGTTCTCTTAAGGTGCTGGTATCGTTTTGTGCAGTGCTTTTGTGGGTATTTTTTGAAACGCCATAAGTTTCGCAATTTTGTGAGTTGGAAAGAGCTTTATACATCATTTTAAAGCTTATAATCTGTAGATTCTCATGAGAGTACGAAACTAGTAAAAATCTCCAAAAAATAGCGAAAATTTTATGACATACTGACATCTGACAGGCTGAGTATAGACCAAAAATTTTTGAACATCGATTTCTCAAAACTGTGGAATGAGCCAAAATTTTTTCTTGTGCTGTCCTATAAAGGACATGTGGGCCGAGGGACATTTATTTGGATTTGGCTTAGCAGGTCTTAACGGTCAAGAAAATCCATTAAATGTGCGGAGAAACGAAATTTCGCAACTTTGCATTCAGTTTTCTCGCAACTGGAGATGTTTTAGCTCAAACCAAGAAAAATGTCCCTCCGCAATAGTGCGAATTCTCATTTTGCCAAAAATCACGCGAATCCATTGGGTAGTTTTTGAGAAATCGATGTTCAAAACAAAATAATCGCAGTTTTGCCAAAATGGTTATTCGGCCAAATCTCTAGCTTAGAGCAACAAACTCCGGCTAATAGGCATTGATAAAATGTGCAATGAGACTGTGCATCGATCGAGTATAAATAAATCAAAATTGTCCGTACGATTTGACAGTAATTTTGAAAAAAACTGATTTTCTCGAAAACGGCCATTTTTGGACTCCAAAAATCGTTTTTTGCTTATACTGACTTAACCACTAGAGATAGCTCAAAAGTTGTAAAAGCAAAAATGTTCATTTTTGCGCCCTCTTTCCAGCCATACCAACCAATCTGATGTCTCGACTATGGGCTGAGAGAATAATGGCAAAAACCAAAAATTTCTTATCTTTGCACCTAAAAATGCGGAACTGGTCCCAGAATGTTAAAGAGCACCGAAATAGTGCATTTGAAAAGTTTCATCCACTTTCATAAAGAATTGAAGCCTATAGGGTCAAATTTACACAAAGCGATACCAGCACCTTAAGTGAAATACGGGCAAAAATGGAAAGTTTTCTGATTTCACTTAAGAGAACATGCTCACTTAAGAGAACATGTTCGCTTAAGTGAATGTCCAAAACCACGAAATAATTAATAATCGATTTTACTTTTTATTTTGTATGAATGCTGTTGTAATTTTATGATTACTTTTTCAAGAAAATAACTAAAAATTCAGTAATGGTAGATCAATTCTTCGAAAATTTAGCTATTAAAAGCCAATTTTCAATTTATGCCTCAGTATTTTTCTGATTTCACTTAAGAGAACATGTTCACTTAAGAGAACATGTTCTCTTAGTGGGTGTTCCCTTAAGCGCGAGAATACGGTAAGTACTATTTGAACACGGTTTCGCTGCGTACCTGGTAGGTATAGTATCAGCCTAGAGTTTAAATGAAAATACTTCCTAACCAGGCACCTCTACTTTTACTATTTTAAATTGTTTTGTGACAGATCTGCTCGCTTTGGTATAAGTGTTTGCCATTCTTTAAGTAAAACAGTGATACAATGCACACCAGAATAAAAATAACTCTTCAGTTTCACTTATAGTAGTTGAATGGTGACATGCGTATTTGTTTAGGAAAACTTTTAACACTGTCCGTAATTGGAGCTGAATTGCAAGTATCTGTTGAAGAAAGCATATTTATCCAAGAAGAAGTTTTGGCCAAGTTGGAAATCGACGGTTCTGCTGTAATCAGTTTTTCAGTGTCTTCAAGTAAGCCTAAGCAGCTACATTAACGATTCTGAATGTTTGCACCATAAGGAACAATATTATTCCAACGGCTAGGCTTTAATGTAAAAATACATGTGATTTATCATATCTATTGCATATGATTTCTTCAGTCAGTTTCATTAAGTCACAGTGCACTTGTAATTTGTGGAAATTATATGCTAGGAATACTAACATCAATGGAGGACAATGTCCGGAGAGAAAATTGAAGCACTAATTCTCCAACCTGTACTAGGACATGCTACGACGTAGCTATCCCTGAAAACTGCTGTTGTGTATAAACAAAATTGTAACCTACAATATTTATCACAGTTTTGATTCTAGTACCTTATTGCATATTAGTTCATCCTCTCAGTTTCAGTGACGTCATAGTACGGTCGCCAGTTGCAGAATGCTGAAGTTAGAATACACGTAAGAGGAGAAGAGGGAAATTTCGCCGCTGCGATTTTGATGTTTAGTTTAGCCTCTTACGACACAGTCATCCCAGGAAACTGTATTGAGTAGCTATTTGCAGTGCACAATCAACCAGTTAATCTTGAAACCGCCGTCTTATAAGCCGCCAAAATCTTATACAGTCAAAAGTGACAGGTAAAAAGTAGTTGTCGATAATGTGTACATTTTTTATTTCAGGCACAACCATATCTGTGGAAATTTCATCTGAACAGTATCTTGAAGTGGCTATCCAGGTTGCAGTGTTGATAGAAATTAATGTTATAACTTTTGCAACTTTGGAAGGAGAACAAGCTCAAATTGAAGGCGTCATTGCAGAAGACCTTTCAGAGGACGGTGAGCTGACGCATAACAGTAATATGACGTTCTAAAGTGTCAGCCATTTATTGTTCGCCATAATAAAGCGAATGTAAACACACCAAACGTTTTCAGCAATAAAATTACCCGCATTGCTGTGTTATTTAGGACACAATACTTAAATCAATTTTGGAGTTATATAACACACAAGAAAAGATCACTGCAATAATCTCAAGGATTATACAGCAAAAATGAAATGTTTGGATTCTGCTTAGTTGTTATTGCTGTCAGCAAGAGCCTTGTATTTTGAGATACGCAGCTGATTTTAGACAATGTGACTAATCCTTATACTAATGTTAACATTCCATGACTAATTACCATGACTAACATTGCTTAAACTTTTATGATAATCCATCTAATGTGCCAAGTTACTCCTATATTTTAGGTCAGGATTTGACGTTGTCATGTTCTGGTGATTCTCTTGATGTGTCGGAAGTGGAGGCTGCGTTTATTCAGGCAGAAATTCTGTTAAAGCTACAAATCGACATATCAGTTGTTGTTAGCTTCTCCGTTACTTCAAGTGAGCCAATATGTGTTTTGCGCATTTATGACCATGTACCATAGGGGACGAATCATGGTGGGGGCCTGTACCCTGAACTGAAATTTTTGAGAGGGCCAGCACCTTCAGAATAAGTTTACGAAATTTGGTTAATCACACAATTTTGTTAAAATTTTAAAATTTTTTGCATTTTTTCACGAAAATTAGACAGCTTTCACACCCGAAAATGTTTCGAACATTGTAGTGTAAAACTAATTTTTTTGCTTTATGCTTACCTCTTTGCCCTTTTTCCTTACCCCTTGCTTCGACAGCGGTAGGGCTTGTATCTTGCCTTGGTGGGGGGGCTTGGACCTATAGACCCCTCTTCGTTAACGTTTATAACTCTTTTATAACACGGAATTATACTGAATTAATCCTAATTGACATATTACTTATATGCCAACCAACCACTAAAGAAACCTGAATAATATCATCAAGTTTGCTTTGTCTTGCATTTTGACTTTGTTGAGAATATTATATTATTATAAATCGACCGGAAACTTAAAACAGCATGAATCAGCGTTAAATGATTCCGCTGCTATCTAAGCTAATTGTGAAAGTGAATTTCATTTTTCATGTTTCAGGCACAACGATTGTAGTTACAGTGCAGTCAGACAACTACCTGTCAGTATATGCTCAAGTATCAGCCATAATTGAAGCCACAGTTGTTTCATTCACAACCTCAGCTGGCGGCGAAGCAGTCATAGAAGGTGTTATTGCAGGGTCAGATGACGAAGCAGCAAGTGGAGCGCCTGTAGAGGTAGAAGCAACTGACGAGGAAGCAGAAAGCGGAGTATCTGAAGAAGCTGCAGCTACTGATGGAGCAGCATCCGAAGAAGTCGGTGCAACTGACCAGGAAGCAGAAAGTGATGAATCTGAAGAAGTTGTTGCTACAGATGAGGGAGTTTCCGATGAAGCCGGAGCTACTGACGAGGATGCAGAAAGTGGAGTTTCTGAAGAAGCTGGTGCTACCGATGAGGGAGTTTCCGATGAAGCCGGAGCTACTGACCAGGAAACAGAAAGTGGAGTTTCTGAAGAAGCTGGCGCTACCGATGAGGGAGTTTCCGAAGAAGCCGGAGCTACTGACGAGGATGCAGAAAGTGGAGTTTCTGAAGAAGCTGGCGCTACCGATGAGGGAGTTTCCGAAGAAGCCGGAGCTACTGATCAGGAAGCAGAAAGTGAAGAATCGGAAGAAGGTGTTTCTACAGATGAGGGAGCTTCCGAGGAAGCCGGGGCTACTGGCGAGGATGCAGAAAGTGGAGTTTCTGAAGAAGCTGGCGCTACCGATGAGGGAGTTTCCGAAGAAGCCGGAGCTACCGACCAAGAAGCAGAAAGTGGAGTATCCGAAGAAGCTGGAGCTACCGATGAGGGAGTTTCCGAAGAAGCCGGAGCTACTGGCGAGGGGGCTGAAAGTGGATTATCCGAAGAAGCTGGCGCTACCGATGAGGGAGTTTCCGAAGAAGCCGGAGCTACTGACCAAGAAGCAGAAAGTGGAGTATCCGAAGAAGCTGGAGCTACCGATGAGGGAGCTTCCGAAGAAGGCGAAGCTACTGGCGAGGGGGCAGAAAGTGGAGTTTCTGGAGAAGCTGAAACAACTGATGAAGGAGCAACCGAAGAAGACGAAATTGGTGGAGAGGAAGCAGAAAAAGGTGCATCTGAGGAAGCTGGAGCTACTGACGGGATTGCTGGAGGGGAAGCAGAAAGTGAAGAATCTGAAGAAGGTGACACCACTGATGGTGCATCCGGTGAAGAAGCTAGTACTGGGTCTGAAGAGAAGGAAGCTACAGAAAGTGAGAGCGAAGAATCGGAAGAAGGAACAACTGAAGCAGGTAAGTCTTGGACTTATTTAATTGTGCCAGTTCACTGCAAAGGTGTCTCCACTGAAAATTCAGTGCACACAACAACAATCAGGTTCCACAGATGGCACGTATCCAGCATTGAAGTTTAAGATTAAGAACATACACCAGGGGGATAGCATACATCTTCTGAAGATTAAGCTAGCTTTCTGCAAGTAGCAGCAAACACATCATAGTTAAATGGGTAATATATACCACAACCTTCGAACAACTCTAAACAAAAGATTTGCCTATTTGCTTAAGTTTACCAAGCTCTAGGTGACTGCCACCTTGTGAGAAAATTTCCCGTGTTATAATTTTGCACACATTTTTTCAAGCACACACAAGATGCACGCACAAAATAACAACTTACACTTTTTATACTCTCGGGAGTGGAAACATTGGAAAATGGCAACCTTTCATGAGGTGACCTGTCGAAACTAATCCTGCCAAGTGCTAGCAATTAAGCATTTATATACAAGCGACAGCAAGATACTGAAATATCAGAGGCCGATACTGCCTGATAGTGCAATGATACTTTTGTAACTAGTGAGTGCAAATAGAGCGCTGAGTCATCAGTTGGACAGGAAACGAATTATCCTTGTAAAGCCTAATCAGTGTTATATTTCGCATATAACTGGATTCAAAAGTTAGCGTAAGAAAACACCAATCAGGCAGCTGATCAGAAACGTACAGCATTATTTCCAGAGAAAACGCTGACTACACTATAGGATAGAATCTTGTTTGTTTCATAGTTTTCAGCCATACTGTAACTAGATGAGCTGTGTTTGGCTTTTAAAGACTCCAGTAAATGTCAGGCATCGCTTTAAAGAGAGTTCTGTTATTTTAATGCCGGTTTAAACCTCACGTTTAACTGCAGTTTAAATTTGAATGCTACTTTTGATTGGGCGAGTTTATTGCTTTGACTGGTTTGCGGAAGTAAAGCTCAAACAAAACGTGATCACGCAAAGTTTTAGTTGTGCTTAAATTTAAACTCGTGTTTAGTTGAGCGAGAGTTAAACAACACTTGACCAAGTGGTTAAAATTTAACCATAATGTAGCGCAAATGTGATTTCTCCAATTGGGCTACCCGACAAGTAATTGTCGGAGGATCTGTTGCTCAATAGATAACGGACCTGGCCGTCAGGAGCCAGGACGGGGAAGCCTCGCCAAACTATAAAGTTATACAAATATAGATAATAACCCTACCTGCCTAGTCTAACAACTAACCCTAACCTACCAAAATAACAAGGCCGTAAGATAAGTGATTTAATAAACGTACGTATATACGGTGGGCGTAAGCCCTGACAGACAGTCAATCCCAGACAAACAATACACACACACAACAATACAAACAAACCTTAGGGTTGAATGAACCCAGTACAGTGTACACCCCAGGGGGAGACAGCGTAGGTGTTGAGGAAACACCGGAGCGTTGAGAGAGACCCAAACGAAAGAGATGTTAATCGGGCGACCGACGAGCGATTATACCGACTGGAGTTGGGAAAGAAACTAACACAACTGATGTGTTGGGGAGTTTTCAAGGGAGACCCCCAAAGTAGGCGGGGCTTAGAAAACCCACCCCCCAACCAGCAGTTAACACGCACAAACCACGCCCCCAAGTTTGATCACCTACCCAATAGTTACACCCCACCTAACAACACCTCCCCGACCAACAAATAGAATGATGACGATAGCTAAAGCCAAGCAGTAGCTAAGGCCGAAAAAGTATTAGGTGTGTAACAACAAAGTGACAATACATAAATGAATGATTTACATACTATCTCTACATCTCCCCAGGGCTCTCATGACGAGCTCCTGCGAGGACACCATGTAAATGGGACACTGCACTTTCCTACGTAACAGTTTTAGAGTATTTTTGATTTGATATCTATCCAAGTCCCTGGGCTGGTGCAATTTAAACTTTGATTGAACCGTTCCTTTACAATTAGTAAATTTATAATCGATATACGTACCGTGCTTTCTCTTCTTCTTTTGCTGCTTATGAGGAGCCATGACATACACTGTAAGTACTTTGATCTGAAACACTAAAATAAAGAGCAAATTATTTACAAGACTGCATGAAAATGATTTTTTGAGTGCTCTGTTAGAATAGCCTTTTTCTGTTAAATTTTTAATCAAAGTAGAGCAACAGTTAACGAAATTTGTATTATTGCTGCAACTATTAGAAATTCTCACGATTTCGTTTGAAAATACGTTATAACAACTTTTACGTGAGAAATTGCTAGTAATATCCGGTAAACAAATTGCAGTGAAAGGAAATGATTTGCGTTTGTCGTAAAGTGAAGTAACAAATTTTTTATTAGACACTTTAATTTCTATGTCTAATACATCAGCTGAGATTGGACTTGAATTTACCAAATTTAATTCTAAGTCAGATGGATACACACACAAAGACAAAGGCGTTTACGACAAAATACAGAATTTACTAGAAAAAAACAGTATTTACTGGACGAGTTTCAGTAAAAATGGTATTTAAGTGTAACGATAGGAAGTTTAAAGAAAATACCATTCTTACTAGTAAATACTGTATTTACTGAAATCGGCCAGTAAATACAGTATTTACTGGACGAGTTTCAGTAAAAATGGTATTTACGTGTAACGATAGGAAGTTTAAAGAAAATACCATTCTTACTAGTAAATACTGTATTTACTGAAATCGGCCAGTAAATACTGTATTTACTGAAATCGGCCAGTAAATACAGTATTTACTGAATACAGAAATTATACGACATATATACACACAGCCACCTGTGACGAACTTTCCGAAAAAAGAAAGCCGAAATCTTATAAATTAAGTTAGTCTTCAGTTAATCCTGATAGGAATCAAGATAACACTACTACCTTACAAACCGGTATAAAATAATTAAGCAAAAGCCAACAAACAGTTCCGTTTCAGTCTGGTTTGTCCTAGGGTCCGGGTTCCGACTGTGGGCCTTGTTCTATCTTTGCGCCCGGAAAACAACTCGTATGCGGAGTTTGCGGAGAAAACAAAGGAGTGGTCGTATGCACTAAAACGTTCGTTTTGCACGACCTCTCCAGTCAAAATAACTGACTCTGTATCCTGAGCTCCAAAATTAATTTATATACTATGTATGTACGTATATGCTACCAAACCTAAATGCTCCCAAACCAACTATATAATCCAGAGGTTGATTAAAACATTTTTTTACTGATGACATGTTAGTACACACAACAATTTTGTCACCTCGGGGACATAGCATGTTATTGAGCTTTAATCAGAGTGAAAACAGTTTCATTTATTCCCAAGGGGCAATCAAATACTCTGAATAGAATCTCGAAATCTTATTAGAAAACGATTAAAGAAAAAGGAAAATCTTCCTTCAATCGTGAGAAAGGTCGGTCACATTTTCTCAGTAATGCTGCAGTCATGCAGTTTTTCCGCTAAAGAAACAGTTAAAATAGGGACGAATCACGCATTTGATGGCACCATCATGCGTTTGTAACGAGAAGATACATCTAAAAACTGGAATAGCTATTCACTATTATATTCCATTTGCTAAGATCTTTTATTCAGACAATTAATATAGATTTTCAGTAATTTAGCTCATTTTTGTTCATTTGAAAAGTTGAACGAATTTGAAATCTGAATTTACTGGAAGACCCGTTATACTAGAAGATATTCATAAGCACAATTAATGAGATACCCATAATTGACAAACCGGCTGCAACAATCACAATAAGGTAAGGTAACTGTGATAAGCACTTTTACCACAAGTGACCGTTTACGTTATAACACAGAAGGAAACAGTATTACAGAGTTAATTATAAACTGTTAGAAAAGAATGAGCAAAACGGTAGGTAATAGTTAACCGACAAAACAATAAAGTTGCAACATGATACTAAAGCAAATTGACCAGAGAAACAGCATCAAAATAAGGACCGCTTTCAGGACAGGAGAATTCCAAATTTTTCCACAGTAGATAGCTCCGTTGCCGTCAGAAAAGGCATCAGTTCAGGGAAAGAGGGATGTGATCTGAAGTTGCCCAGGAAGGTTGGAAGAGCATTTTCCAGAGAAAGTGACATGACCTGCTGATCCGAGAGGACGTCCGCGTCTTCTTCCGGTTCTTCGTCTGACTCTGACTCAAGCTCTAAAATAAATTGCAAAACGTTCAACTAATTTGATCACTGCCCTGAGTACCTGGGCAATTTAATCACAACAGCTGCCCAACAGTCAAAAAGTCACCAAGGACAGCTTAATAAATCAGAGAAAGAGAAAAGGTATTTACCCCTGGGTTGAGGGCAAAGAAGCAAAGAAATTTTTGATATAGCGAAAATTGTACAAAGAAGCTGCTAAAACTGTACTATAGTTCATAGCATACATATATACATAGGCGTAGATAAGGGGGGGGGCCCCCGGGCGGGCGCCCCCCCCCCGAAGCCCATTTGCCCCCCTGGAAATTTCGCTAGAGGAAAAATTTTTAAGCTCGCGCTCAGCGCGAGCTTAGCATATTGCGCCAGTTTCGTCGGGAAAAGTAGTCTGAAAAATAAGTTTTGACCCTTTAATTTTTCAAAAAATCGCTAGCAGCGAAACTAGAAGAAAATTTCGTGCGAAAGTTACTGGAAATATGGGTCTGAAATGTTGTATTTCTAAAAATTTTCTACTGGGGACTGAGCCGCTAATAGTCCCGCTTGTCTGCGTTCTTACTCATATTACGAATTGCTATGTATTATGCATTAGGTATATTGATTATTTCATTTCCCTGAAATAAAAGTTCCTGTCTTTGGTCTTGCAGATGTGGCAATTAAAAAAATTAACCTGTAATTTATTCCGTAAATGACTAAACTTATAGCTCATAGCTTAACAAAGAATGTGCTCTAAATTAATTCCTGAGTGAGTCTAAAATTGAAAAATTTTGCAACTTCTGGGGGGCACCACATGTTATTCCTTAGCGACATTTGGGTTCGCCACAGCCCTTCCACGCCACGCGTACAATGCTAGCTCATATTATTTGCTGATCATGTCTAACATATCAAAAATTCTCAACTTCTGGGGATTCAAAAGCAATTCAGTTCATAAAAGTTTAAAGTTGAAACTTATCAACTTTGATTAAGCAGTTTTTTGGTGAAAACCGGAAATAAGTCAACTAATAATTAAGCCGTTTCTGGTGAAAATCTGAGAAAATTTCTCAAGTTTACTAATTAAGAATTATAGCTTCTGTAGCCGCTTTTGGTGAAAACCTGAATAAATCAATTTTATTTTGAAAAGTGTTGAAAGTTACGACTGTGGGTCACGGTAAAAAATTGCTGAATTTCGGGGAAGGGGGGGTGGGGGTGCGTTGGGCCCCGCACCCCCCCCCCCGACTTACCAAAGCGCCCACCCCGAAGCAAAGACCTATCTACGCCACTGCATATATACACTGTAGAAGTTTGAGGTAATCGGCGAAAATGGTAATTTTTAAAAATTAATTTGGTTCAGAAAAGTTGTCTCGAGAACAAGTTGTTGCATATGCAATGGTTAAAATACTGTAATGTCGGGCAATCAAAGGAATATATACAATATGATAAACCCAGTAAAATATACAAACTATAGGAAAGAAAGATTAAAAAACTGATTCTCGCTATGACAAGAAAGATAGTTCTGTCTACCGTTAAGCAGAGCATCTGTAATTATGTTGCCCAAGGCTTCCTCAACCGTCGTCTGTGGATTATGTCCATTTTGAGCAGCAGCCAAGCCGTCAGTGCTGAGGATAGAACTATTTCCTACATCTTCATCGCTTTCTTCCTATAATAGTGGATTATGTAAAAAATGTGAAAAATTAGATCAGAATGAAAAAGAAATCATGTACCACCGAATAGCAGCAAAGCATTATGTGTATACGAGTGACGACTGCATGTGTACTTGGGATTTGTAGGGTTTGAAAAGCTCTCCTCATTAAGGGGTTTCTCACCATACCCTCTCAAAGAATTAGTGTTGTTGCTCGGCCGGTTTTTTGACTCGGCCGGCCAGACCCGGCCGGCCGGGTGATGCAAACCGGGGGGACGGCCAGGTCAAACAGTCCGGCCGGTACCAGATACGCCCTATTTTTCGCGTATTTTGCACAAGTTTTAGCATAAAATGATACATACAGTTACTCCTGGTTATGTATAACAGATAATATCAAGTATTGTCCTGGTTCTGAACATCGGCCGTCCGTGTCTTGGCCGGCGGCCGCCTGGATTGGTGGCATTTTGGGCCGGCCGGCCAACCGGGTTTTCCTCGGCAGGCCAACAACTCTACACAGAATCCTTGTTTTTGGGGAAAATTTGGGTGAAAACCGGAAAAAAGTAGCCCTCAATCTTGTTAGATTCCTGCATTTGCATATGTCTGGTAACGCACGTAACGCACACTTATGCCAGATAAGGACAGCTGGAAGATTAGACTGGTAACTTGTTTCCGAGTCAACTCACCGAGCATGCCTAGCATGATTTGCACATGCCACAGTATGTTTTTACAGGAAACCCCCTCCAAAATTGGACACCCTCCGGAACTGGTCGCTCCCCTGAAATCGACCCCCCCCCCTCCGAAATTTTGGGTTTCCCCTTAAGGAGGTCTACATTTTTCAATATATACTATTATTATCATCATCAATATTTGGGGATCCAAAGTTGTGTCAAAAATGGGAAAATTTTCAAAATTATCTAGCATCACCGAAGACGTTTTCGTAAAATTATCCATTTTAACCTAATGGAAGTCCGAAAGTGACTTAATCGATCTTTTGGCTCAAAAATTGACGATTTTGTAACTTTGAAGGGCCAATTGAACTACCCCCGCCCCCGATTCAGATGCAAGCCTGTTTAGCAGTATTATAGGATAGGATCTATAGTCCTCAAAACTATGCAATCAAATTTGGACCGTCGCTTTTTGTGTAGGAGTTTAGGGCTAAAAACCACAAACTTCGCTCCTAGTTACTGAGGGTGACTGAAATCTAAATAGCACCATTGAAACCATAGGTGGCAAGCAAGTATGATTTGTTTTCCGTGAATTTGTTGGCATTTGGCATAATTATGTTCATAAGACATGGATGTGCTGCATGCAGCAGAACCCGCACAATTTGAGGTAGAGTGGTGCTGGGTAGGAGGGACGAAAGATTGGTTGGAACCCCCAACTTTGGGGTCTTGCCCAGAACGCTACGAAAGGAATTCTGAGATGCATTTGAGACGTTATTATTCTACTGTCATAGCCTCTAAAATATGTGAAAATGGGCGAAATTCATGATGGTCCAAAAATAGACTTACCACTACCTGGTCGAACCTTACAGAAACTGGTTCCTGTATATATACAAGATATATTAACACAGGCAAAACATGTACTTCATAATAACTGGCATTAGCATCCCTTTTCTCCAGAATAGAGGTTAACTCGGCTATCAGAAGTTTGAAAATCTTCACAAGTACCGTCACATTTTGCGTAGCTTCGGTTTCTAAAAACAACATAAAAATGCTGGTAAAATTTGCTGTGCGCTTACCTCCAGTAGATGGAACGGAGGAGGAAGTACCCTACACCTCACGCAACCCTGCCCTCCAAAATCTACCCGGCCCCGCCTCATTTTGGGTCTCCTTAAGGTTTCCGGCAACCAGAATTCAAATTTTTCGTTTTCACCGCAACTTTGTCGAATAAAATTGCTAATTTGGGCAATCAAATTAAATTTTTACGTATATACTTTCTAGCTTTGTTCTAGCAGTCAGCATAAAAATAGTCAAATTGGACTGCATTTTTGTTTTTCGTTTACCCAACCTTTAGGTTTATCATCCACCAATGGAAGCACCCACTTCCTCGCCCACAGTTTTTAGCCTAAAACCATGTTACACACATAAATCTAAGGCTGCCAAACCAACACCATACAGTAGGTTTGGTGAACTGAACTTGTATGGACTGTGTTGCAATGAACTAAAATGGCTACTCATCAACATACTTTTCTTAGCAGATCGAGTTTTCATTGGACTTGCAAAACTGGTGCTATTAGAGTCCTTTATCATAATTTGTAGTAATCGCCCATCCCCTGTCGACAATCCATGTTCCAGAAGCTTCATTAAGGCCAAAATACTAAAAAAGCAGAAAACTAGTCTATAAAATCAGTAATATATGTATATCAAACAGGGTTTTTGTGCATATTACTGTGCATATGCACACTTTTTTCCAAAATGCACACTCGAATTTAAAAATGCACACATAAATGCACAGTCAAATTTTGCTTCCGCTAACCACAATATGCTCTAAAAAATTTTCGAAGTGCTTTAAATTTTAAAAAAAGCTCTAGCTTTTAGCTGGGGGCTGCCGCCCCCAGACCCCCGCTTTTTCTTACGTACTATTTTTCGGTCATGGCAACGTCACAACAACCTTTCTTTGTTTTATTCTTCCTCACTAAAGCCACTAATTATTGAAATATTTTTGCTTTAGGTTGTAAGTAGATATTTATTCTAGTATGCGTTCCTTCATCGTCAAAAATAAAAGGCTGGATTAAGCCAATTTTTCTTAAAGTATTTCTTTACATTTTCTTCCTCTACAACGGTTCGATGTGTGCAATGCTCTCTTATTGCAGTTTGTTATATAATCTGTTAAAATTGTAAGAAATTGTTCATAAAAATTTCTTTCGTGTTCAAAATTTTAAAAACTTCTCAACTTCTGGGGAACTCCGCCCCCCCCCCAGACCTCACCGGCGTCGACTTTCAATTTTATTTCTGCATTATATACGTTAGATATATATTAAATGGTTACCTGCAGAACAGGGCTGAATTACATGCTAAATTGTACGAGATTTTAGAAACGAGTGAACGAAAAAGCCACGCTTTACAGGACGATTTAAACGTATTGTATGAGTGGTCTAGAAAGTGGCAATTATCTATAGCATTTCAGAAGTGTGTTGTATTTACATGTGGTAGTGGTTGTGATGATGATCCTGGGTATAGCATGGGGGGTGTAGCACTAAAATGTGTATCTGATGTTACTGATCTAGGTATTGAATTAACCTCAAATCTAAAATTTAGTTCTCATTGCGGCAAGTTATGTAAAAAGGCGATGGCAGTGTCTGCCTGTATTTTTCGTGCTTTTAAGACAAGAGAAACTAGTTTTTTATTGGAAATGTTTAAAACTTATGTTAGACCGCTCGTTGAATATGGTACTGTAATATGGTCCCCTTTCCTTATGAAAGATATCGATGTTATCGAAAAAGTACAAAGGTCGTTTACAAAGCGCATACCTGAAGTTAGAAACCTAAGTTACCGTGACAGGTTAAGTGTATTGCAGCTAGAAAGTTTAGAGTACAGGCGTTTGCTGTTTGATTTGGAGTTTGGCTTTAAATTAGTTAAACATCTAGTTGATCTTCCGTTTTATGAACTTTTTGCGTATGATAATAGTTTCAGTTACAGAAGCCATGGATTAAAATTAAAGTGTGGGGTAACTACACTTGATGTTGTTCGTAACAGTTTCGTGTACCGTTTTCCAAACCTTTGGAATAATTTACCACAGGAAATTGTCATGCTGACAGACCCAAATAGTTTTAAATTGGCAATTAAAAGATTAAATTTTGACCGCTTTCTGAAGGGGCAGAGGGCTAGGTGACCACTGTAGTCCTCCTCTGTCCTGAATATACTCATAACGTTGTCTTGCAATGCTATTTACTGTTGATGTAAAAAGTAAAATGCCGTAAACTTGTTGCTGGAGGAACGTCGGTTCTTGTAGGATGTTGATTGTAACATAATACGCCGTAGCATTGTAAAGCCGACGCTTTATGAGTATTAAAACATCTTCTTCTTCTTCTTCTTCTTCTTCTACACCGACCAATACGTAATTTCAGCTCGGATTTTATCGTTACTTTGAACAAATTCTTGAATTATATATGTAAGTAAATTTGGCAGAAAATTGGCAATCCTATCTTGATTTTATGTTCTTCACAATTTTGAGCTTAATAGGTTCACAGCATTGCAGATGTCAACACCCGATACCTATATACGTTAGTTTGTATAGTTATGCATTTGCCTAATCAGTATATATACGTGTGCTAACCAGTTACGATTTAAAATCGTCATCAAAACATCAACTAAAGCGTGGGATTCCAGTTGAAGTCAAAAATACGTAGAACACAAAATTACGGCCAAAAATGTACGTTATAGTTCAAAATAAGCAATTTTTTTTAAATGCACACATTTTTTCCAAAATGCACACTATTTTTTAAAAATGCACAAAAAATGCACACTTGTCCGCAACCAAAAAAAACCCTGATATCAAAAGTATAAGAACCAAGCAATAGAAGCAAGGCATTATTTTGCAGTATTAGACCATCAAAGATGTTAAACATGACTGCAACCACCCACCGTAACCTCACTGTGAAAGGCAGCAATTAGGAATCCAAATTAACAGAAACGTAGCTACCCAAAAGGGCCCAAGACCGAAATTAAAGTTTCAGTTACAATAACTTTCTAGTTTCGACTTAGCAGTTTACACCTGCATATATAAAATTCTGTAAATTCTGTTTTCAACCTTTCGGAATTCACGTGACAAGTACATAATTCGATAAGCCAAACTAAGTATATAGTAAAGAGATCCGTATTTGCATTTACGACTAATAAAGTACCGCCAAAACCTTTCTGGCTCTCAACTACTACAATCTGACTACGGCAATAAAGCTAAGAAGAAATTTAAAGGAAAGTGCTCTAAAGCTTGAACCGAAAATTAGCACTTAACCAAAGGATTTAATGCCATAAAATTAATTTGAACTGCAGTCATAAAACGCCTAACGAAGACAAACAAACATCCCAATTCAGTGAATAAACACCCTATCAGGTTTGCGCAAACCACAGCAATCAGCAATTTAGACATTTCAACATAGGCTGTGCTATTTACACAAGACTGTACGAATCTGTGACCAACGTGTTGTTGCAAGCAAGGTTATCCTTTATCTTCACTTTTTACTGCATGCCTACAGTCTACTTCTTATGAGCAGAGAACTAAGAATTACTGGAAGAACATATGCATTTACTGTATTTCCCATGAACTATTATGAGTATTTTTATTCCGTCTGGAGACGGAATCATTGTTGCGGAAACTAGTGTTTCAACGCTGTTCATGGAAGATTTCAAATTTGTACTCCTATCTTTAGCATGTGGCCTAGCTTAGGACATTTTTTGGAGAAGCAAAATATGCAAATTAGGTTTGGGTTGATAGCAGTTGATTAGCACATCAGCAGTATCAGTCAGCTATAAGTGAATTTTATGAAGGCTTCAAATTTGAGTTGATCTACACAACATACTGCCATCGAGCTATAAGTATGAAGAAAATTACTAGGTACAGAAGCTGCTTCCACCATTGTTCCGTCCGATGATGAATCATAAGTTACTTGAAGGCACATCTTGTATTCTCGGGATCAGATATTGGATTTTGCTTAATATTGGACAAAAGTGAACATAAGAAATTGGCTGGCAAAACGTTTAGTTTGACTTTGTTGATGTTTGCTAACTTGATAATATTTACCAACCGTGAAGCAAGTAATTCAAATTGAAGAAGTGATCACGATTTAAGTATCCGATCGGTTAGCTTTGCATTATGGTCCCTCACTGAGATTTGTCTAAGCTGGGACAAGCTGGGACAAGCTTTTGTCAGTCGTTTCGAAAGGATACTCTACATTTAACGCAGAAAAGTGCTAGGCACCTGGAAGGAATAATGCCCCTTTTAGGGGCCTGCTTGTTATTACAATATTTTGATGACCGTTCTTTTGCATGTCAACGCTAGTCAAGCTGCTACTGTGCCTATGTGCACTGACATGTTGCAGTCAATCGATACGTACGTTCAAAATGGCAGCATTTTTTACTCCCTATTCAACATATGCATCAGATGAGAACTCCAATAGCTGGACATGCGGGAGGAAGAACATTTCAACGTTCGGAAATATCTTGGGAGAAGCCTATCGTTTCGCGGCTGAGTATGCTAACACAGAGATTCCAGAATTTCAGGCACTGGGATTTCGCCTAGACTTGCAACTGTATCCCTTCTGCTACATTATTGCTAAATTTTATACGGCCAGCATAAACCTATTTCGATCCGAACGTAGCATATGCAATACAACCACTTTCAATGATACTAAAAATCCGTTGGTGGCTATCTCTGGCCTATTCTACAGTGAGACAGCCATGTACGTGAGCGCCATCAACGAAGACTACTGCGTGCCCATCTTCGCACCGCTGGCTACTGCCGTTATGCTAGACAACTACACGAATTTCCTTCGAAGCATGTCTACTGATGATTACCAGGCCAAGGCTCTGTATCATCTTATACACAAATTATCCTTCACCAGAATCAAAGTACTGTATGAAAATTCTGACTACGGATCGTTTATGTTCAATGAACTCCAAAAGAAGGTAGAAGAATGTGGAAAAATTTGCATCGAAACATCCGTTCCTATTCCTGTCACTGGAAAAGTCAACTGGAAATTAATGCTTGACCAAATAGGTGCGTGTCCGACACGAGATGATTTTTTACGTTTATAGCGTACGTACATAAACTGCCATACATCTACCGTGTTACGCCAAGCCCGTTGGGCTGGCCCGTTGGAGCTTTTTGGAATGGGAAAAATATTTGAAATTTATTTTTGTAATTCAATGACGTGCATGTCCGAAAAATAATCATGATCATAGCCCTAGGGCGATATATATTGTAACTACGTAGCTGATAGTTTTGTTAATTTCCGATAAATTTGGTAAATGTCTGCACAAGTGCATGCTATCCGACGGTTTCCGGATAGAGTCAGTTTCCGGCGGTCAGCTAAAACTAGACACAGAGCTATAGGTGTTGATAAAATTATAAATAAAATAAAATTATAAATCCATTGATTCTGAACAATGAAATAGCTTAAACAATTACAGCTCTCTTCTACAAATTTGTACTTGCAACAGTCATGACAGCGAGCAATGAAAACTCAAAGCAGCGTTTTTTTTAAAAATCGGATTTCATCAAATTTTCGTCATTTTTATTTTCTGAACGTCATTTTTATTTGTCCAACGTCAAAAATAAATTTTTGCAGAAATGCAGTTTTGTTTTGATTTTAGATTATATATATTCCTAATTTAATTTGAATTTTACATTGTTGGTGTGTGTTGCTTCATATTTCACATTGTCCCGAATAAATATATATATATATATATATATATATATATATATATATATATATATATATATATATATATATATATATATATATGTATATATATATATATTCATATACATATATGTATATATATATATATATTCTAACTTACGTACTCATATAATACAAATATCTGGTGTCTATGTATATATGTATCATGTCTTTGAGCATTAACAATGACGAGAACAACCCGATACAATGTGGGGGGTCTGGGAGGCGGGGTCCCCCAGAAGTTGAAGAGATTTTTTCCTTTTTAGATGAAATCATTCTTAAAATCTTTATATAATTATTTTTATTTTGCAGAAACAAGAAAATTTTTAAATATTTACAATTTTTCGAGCGAAAATAATAATTTTTTGCTAAAATCGCACGACATTTTAAGCTTTTTCTATCCAAAAATCTGGTAAAAACTTTGGAAATATGCGTATACGCGCGAGCGAAATTTTGTTGACATGCCTTTTTTCTGTTTTTCCTGTTTTCTTTTTCCTATAGGTATTCATATCGCGACGACGGGGCTGCCCTCCAGATCCATCCCTAGTAGTTATAACATTTATACAATAAACGTTCTTAAACATCCTGGTTCGTACGTATATATATATATATATAAGATCTCATTCCATTCCAGCCGAGATAATACGAAGAGAAAGTTTTCATTTTTCAAAGAAAATATTCAGCGAAAATGGTATGAGAAGCATGCATTAAAACGCAATTGAAGGATGTAGCATGAAGTCTCGTAATCTATGGCTTTGTATATAGATATACTGATTGACTATTCAATCAAACATAGTCGAAGCTTAACATAAATCAAAAGGACCATATAGAGCAGGGGTTTGGGGGCGGCAGCCCCCAAAATCTGAGAATTTTTTGAACAATCACTGTTAAAACATAATAGAAACTTTGCATTCTTTTTTAAATTTGAGTGCTACTTCCACATTTTGGCTTGGTCATTCTTTCGTCATTTTTATTTTGGCGTCGTCAAAACTATTGTTCATTTCTGCAAACGACGCTATTTTTGACCAAAAAAAACCTAGACTCAAAGTGCTCACCCGCTTCCCGAAAAACCGACTAAGGGTCTTTCACTGTGGGCCGCCCAATATCTAGGATAATACGCTATCCTCAATAAGTAGAAAGCTGTAGAAGTAGAAGTAGAAGCCCCCAGAAAAGACTACGACATGAAATAGGTAATCATCAAAACCCGTATAGGACGGAAACCTGAACACTCAGATCTAATACACAGTTCTCAAACGAAGTCACGAGTTCGGAAGACAAGGAAGCAGACAGTAACAGATTAAAAGAAAAAAGATATAGACAGTTCAAAATTCAAATAGGTATACAGGCAGGCACGTAAGACACCTATTTTAGTAGGACGACAGAACAAGACGCATGAACATGAAACAACAATTTGGAATGGGGAAGCTAGCGACATCTCCACGACCTTACAGACCAACCCTGCGATTGTTTCCGCCATTTATTCGCTCCGAATTTCGACAGCAAAGCAAAGCAGCAAACAGAGCGTTAAGCAGAACCAAATGATTTTGTACGCATAGCTCTAGGATTCCTTTAGCTTTCCCCCAGCCCGAACTTTTGATTTTTTACCAATAACTAGCATTTTGTATGGGGGCATACTAAAAATTGATGAATACAAAAATTTATAAATTTTAAATCGCAAAAAATATTTAAAAAGTTTAAACTCTTAAAGTTGGTAGGAGAACAGGAGATCGAAAATTTTCTGTCCCCGATTTTGCTGGAAACTTGCATATAATGGTTTTCAGGAGCGCTGAGCACCCATGTGAAATTTGTTCTTAGATTCAGTTTTTCGTTAGCTTGCTGAGAGCTAAAAGCAGTGAACAAATTTTTAGCAAGATCTGGGACAAAATTATTTTGAGATTTAAATTTTTGGAATACATCAACCTCCAGAATGTCTCCATATACTAAATTTTAAAAATGTTGGTCAAAAATTGAAAAAATAGAGCTGGGGAGAAAGCGCAAGAGATCCTTGAGATAAGCGCAAGAGATCCGCAAGTGTTAAGATCTTGAGTGTGAATGATTGTTAAATGGCTGATTTTTGTTTTTTTTGTTTTGTGACGACATATATAATTTGGTTGACTGTTTGGAACGTACTTTTTACACTTTTCACCAGATATGTACAGGAGGGGAAGTTTTTTTGGGGGGGGAGAACGCAAAACCGGGTTTTCCGGGTTTTTTGCCCAAAACAATAGGAAAAACCTGGAGTATGGGGGGTGAAGGGCCCGTCTGTGGGTGAGCTCGAGGTCTTGGGGAGGTAAAACCCCACCCCCAAGCACTATGTATGCTTTTAACCACTGCATGGATTGATTTCCAAATGAGACAGCAAACTTAATTCTACATTCTAACTTTAAATTTTGAATACTAATAATTTCTGCATGACAAGATTAACATAATTAAATGTACTAATGGGCAGATGTCCTACATGGCTTTTGGTACTCACACTTGCAATTCTTTAGAGATCTTCCAGGGCACGAGTGGTTAACCACCTTAAGGGAGGGGTCGCGAATTTTCGACCATCTCCGAGTTTTCTCATTTTCACAGATTTTGTAGTCCCCATGGGTCCTCAAAACAAGACAGTTGCGTTTGTTGCAAAACTTTCCCTATCATGCACAATAGTCCTCCAAAGGTGGCCCCGGCAAGTGTTAAACATAGGAAAACGAAAAAGTTAGGAAAATTTCGCGGTAACCAAAAGTTTGAGCGCTGTGCAAGGGCAAACGAGCTATAGCTGGGCAAAATGTTAATCTGGACTAAAGTCTGACCAAAAAATGCAGGGAGCGAAATTGTTTTGTTTATACTGAATTACCGGTACAGGTAGCGTGTTAGGTAGCGTGTTAATATCTATATGAGGTGTTTTTGCGTTAGCTCAGCGATTTTCTAAAAATTTTCAAAGTTGGGTGAAGCCGGTTTTTGCACAAATTTGACTTACAAAAACGTCACCAAAGAAATATTTCGTCGTGGCGTGAACTAACCGTTTACTGCACAGATTTCGCGTATAGATACTAACACAGTACACAAATAGAGGTTCTATTTTCATACGCAAAATCCATGCTGCTACTTGTGGATAGTTCATACTTTTGGTTACCGCGTTTGCGTTTTGCCTCAAAATACGTCATTTTCTCAATTTTTTGGATATAATGGTCCATAAGTCGGGTGAAAGCCGAGCTATTCCAACCAAATTCGGTGTGCCAGTTTGCACATATGAAAGGAAGATGTATGATAAATTTAACTGCAATTGCTGGTGTTTAACTGTGGATGCACGCCTTAGTCCGATGACGGAGGCCTAGAGTCAAAAAATGGCAAATTTTCAAATTTTTCAAATACAGCCAAATTTTGTATCAAATTGAAGCTCTCGATGTCCTGAACATTTTATCTTCTTGCACCAAGTCTCTGCAAAGCAGTATGAGAAAGTTAACCCGCATTAAAGTTTGAAGTAAATAACAGTCGGAAGGAGCTTGATCAAATGGTTCAAACGCCGTTTCTCGCACGTTGCTTGGCGTATCATTGTCATTTGCACAGCAATAAATAGCCCAAGATAGAGGCTTCAATTTGATGTATTGACCATACCGTAGTCTTTTGTCATCCTATGTGTACACGTCTTCGAAGCCCTAGCGAGGCATAGTGGCGTAAAAACTAAATTGTAGGGATTCGAACTGCAATATCTCTTAACTGGATTGACCCTGGACTCTAAAAATGTGTCTTGTTTTTGGACACATATGGGGGTATATTACACCCGAAAATGAGCGAAATCGATGACTATAAAATTTGGTACCCGGCGACCCCCCCCCTTAAGCAAGTAAGAAAACGGAACAGAAACAAAAACTAACAACTTTCTAAAAGGTACTAATCCTTGCTTACCGATTAACCCCACCTGTGTAGAAGCTAGAAACGTTCCAACAATACTCTCCTAATGATATGCTAACAACATCTATATATTCAACGGAGGCAAAGCTGCCTGCCTAGTAACTAATCCAGGATTCACCGTCACTCACCTCCAATCTAAACCCTAACAAGCTGAATCTACTTGGATCCATGATTTTGCATAGCTTCCTGTTTTAGGCGATGATTTTTGAAAAACTATACATAACAAACATGTATTATTAAGAGTTATATATGAGTGTGCATACATGCATGATGACTTCACCTTTTGGACTTTATTTGGTGGCTTCTCTTCTAGATTAACAGAAAGTATTTACTTGGACAACTGCCGACTTCTCCCACATCCAGGTCGTTGGTCTTAGCCTTAGCGATGGATTTCTAGCCGAGGGAGGACATGCGGGTGGCATAAGCATCAAGAAATTTCAGAACGTGCATGCATGGCCCGCACTATTATTTCCCTGCCCGGTTCTTTCCTCAAAAATTTAACTTACCGCTCTGATAAATAACAAAATATTTCATTAATGTTCTTCCTTCAACAGCTGGCAATATGGTAGTCCATGAAGCCTTAGCTGCTATGGTGTATAGTGGTCAAGTTATCCTGTCATGGTTTATGCTTTACTAGCTCTCTAATCTATTCACTTCTATGCACCCCTAAATCTCTGCTTTAAAATATTTTTATTAAATATTAAATTAGAAGCTTCGTTCTTGTGCCTCGGAGGTGAGGTAACGCCAGTCGCCAGCCCGTAGACTTATAGAGAAGTTTAGTTAATTGAAAGCCTTGATCGCCATGGTTAACAAGTGCAACCTTTTAATACAAAGTACACCAAAATATAACCATCCAAATTATGTTTAAACATTTAATTCTTGGAAGCATAGATTTCTCAATTTCTCACAGAATGTTTGAGAAAAATGAAGTATTAAATGTCCGAATATATTATAAAATCTTTTGAGTGATTAAGCTTAAATAATTAAAAGTAGATTTTTAGGTGATTAAGAATTAAAATAAAGCTGCTTTGCAGAAATAGAGAAATTTGCTGTTAATTTATTAAATTGGTATCCTTAAAATGTCACATCATTCACAAATGTCGTATTATTCACATATCTAAACTCATTTGCTGGATTATATCAAGTATCAATTCTATAAAAACTAGCAATAACGTAAAAATGCAAAAAATATCGTTTTAATTTTTCTACATAAACAGGGCATCATATTTGCGTGTGTCTTAGCGCGTAGACAAAAATCGACCGAGACCAATTCTCATCTTTTCCATTCCGTAAATTGCCACTCTGAACACTGCCACTGCCATACCGAATTGTCGAACATTTCAAGGTTTTTACCGCTACCAGACCTGCATTTAGCTTAACACCGAGATAACCACCATTTGTGCAATGCGGTGATAATTGTTTAGCCAAGGGATTGCAAGTAAAAATATTTTTGATGAAGTTTTACTCAGAACTGTCATGGAGCCTGGGATATAAAATAAACCTGCAGCTTCAACAGTTGTAAATACCAAATATGTGGAAACTGACGTTTTTATGCCGCTGGAGCGGAATATATTCCCCGGCTTTGTTGTATCTAATGCATGTATGCTGTTTTAATTCTCGAATGCCTCCTCTATGTTTAACACATGGGCTAGTATTTGTATCTTTTAGAGTCAACCGTAAACAATAAAAGCAGTGGTGTTAGCTTTTGCAAAAATTGTATCGAAATCTGTTCCTGAAGTTTCATTGAGTTTTATGGTATAAATCTTCTAAAATTAAGCAATACGCCCTGGCGTTATTTATAAATCAAATACTCCGCGTCGTTCATCGATTAGTAAACGTTCACAGACAAAATTCAGTAATAACTACCAGAATCGCGTAAACGACTTTGAGATTAGCGGCAGGGTTTTTTTTTGCGTCCAG
>JASAND010004718.1:0-35641 GCA_030248195.1 Trissonchulus latispiculum
TTCAATTCTCCATCTTAGGTAAAACATATGTTATATACGCATAACTTCCAGGTTTGTGCCTTTGCACTTAAGACTCCGGCTCCATGCTGCCGAGCAGCGCAGTCGTGAAAAATTGCAATTTCCAAGTATCATGTGGTGGTCGCTAATCCCGATATGCTGTCGTCCAGAAAGTCCAATGCTGTTGCTCTTCGCAAGTATATACGGAGGGAGTGCAACATAGTGTCTATAACTAATACCTAATGTCTGTAGTATCTGGAATTTATTGGCGCTCAATACAAAATACAGAGTGGTAACAAATAAAATGATGTTTTTACATAGTGTGAATATCATGATTTATATTTGTCGAGTGATGATTTGTTGTTGGGTGATGTTTTCGAGAGTTTTAGAGTTTTCTGCCTACGACATTGTGGCTTAGATCCCATTCATTACATAACTTTACCTACTTTTGGATGGGCTTGTCGTAAACTGAGTGGTGTGCAGCTTGAACTTCTCACTGATGTCAAACAGTACATGCTTAATGAGAATTCGTGGAGGTGTTGCGATGATTTCCCATCGCTATGCCAAACAAATGGCTCCAATCTTGATGGTTTTGATGATTCCTTGCCTGTTTCGTATATCCCATATTTTGATGCGAATAATTTGTTTGGATGGGCTATGAGTCAGAAGGTGCCATGTTCTAAGTTTCATTGTCTTTCACAAGCTGAAACTGACCATATTGATTGCTTGGTCCGTAGTTGATATCGACGGGGAGGAGCGATATATTTTAGAAGTTGATTTGGGGTACCCAAAGTAGTTACATGATTTGTATACCAGTTATCCGTTAACTCCAGAAATTACTTGTTCGATGAAACGTTGTCACGGTATTGTAAACGTATGCAATCGCCGCTAGGTGCTAAAACTGGTGTGGTGCACAAGCTGGTGTCTAATATTTCAAAATAAAAATATATGCTTCATTTTTGCAACATTCTTCAAATAAACAAAAGTTTTAACTTCATTTTATGCAATCTAAAACTATATTGGGATTGAAACTACGGTGTGTGTATCGTGTTCTGGCATTTCAACAAAAGACTGGATGCATATATATATATATATATATATATATATATATATATATATATATATATATATATATATATATATATATATATATATATATATATATATATATATATATATATATATATATATATATATATATATATATCAGTTTTAATACTGAGATGCGTAAAAGCAGCTAGTACTGATTTTGAGAAAATTTTTTTGGGTTAGTGTGCCCTATTTATCCAAAACTGTTTGCGTATGATTTTCACTGTAATTATAGTGTTTGTAAATCTGGTTCTGCTGTGAAGTTGCTTTTTACTGATACTGATAGTCTATTGAATGTGATGCTGTATACAACCATGTGGCTTGAATTGTCATTTGATTGACTTTAGCGACTATCCGAAGGATCATCCATTATATTCTTCTAAAAATAAAAACAGGAGATGAAGGATGAAACTTCTGGTAGTCCCCATCTGAATTTTGTGGTCTACGTACTAAGATGTACAGTTTTAATGCAATGGTTTTGATGAGAAACATGCCAAAGGAGTTAAAAAGAAATGTAAAAAATGTATTATCTCATGATAATTATGTAGAGTGTTTGCTAAAAAGAATCATCGCCGATAAGCATCTATTATTCACCCTAAACTTCAAACAAATAAGCTTATCTGCTTTTTTGATAAACAATACATTTTAGAAAATGGCATTACATCCTATGCTTATGGACATTATGCAATATGATCTGTTACATAATAATAACAGTATGTTGTAATTATATGTGAATAAAGCGAATGCAGAATGATTTTTTGGTTGAAGTAGTGATTGTTCTAGGAATTAAGCTTCATCATAGTAGGCTTTGTTTTTTAGAATGAACCAGCTACAAGAAGTATTTAGCTTTCTTCTCCTGGCTCGGATTCCTACCAGGGGTACTTAATGTAATGTTGGCTATGATTTGTACAGTGCCCGTGAATGTGTGGATCCAAAGAAGATGGGTGGACTCCTAATAGGAACTGATATAGCACTTTGACTACCACAGGATTGTTATAGTCGGATTGTTCCCTGGTCTGGTCTGGCCCCAGAATTTGGGATTGATATAATGGCTGGAATAATTAACCCGGGTTACACGTGTAATGTAGTAGTGGTATTGGTTAATCTAAGCAGTGAAGACTTTCAGATCAAGATTGGTAATAGAATAGCTCAGCTTATTTGTGAGAAGGCGGAATATCCAGAAGTGGAGGAGATCTACAATTTAGCTCTGACGGGTTGTGGGAATGCTGGCTTCAAAGCTGTTCATGAAGCTGTCATGGATGATGTGCTATGAAATAATATATAATAGCAAATTGATTAACTAGGAATAGGAATAGCTTAGTTCTTGGTATACGGTACAGTGTTCAGTGCTGTAACCGCTGATTCGACGAGACCAGGATACTTAAGTCAGTTGGAGCCTATGCACTTTACTTTACTTTACTAAACCAAGAAAACTTATCCTCGACAAGATTCAGCACATCAGCTTGATCTAAAGCAAAGCTTGGTCAATTTGCACAGATTTTTGAAATCATTGTTTAAAGTTGGTTTATGGTCTCCTCTGTGTAAATCACTCTAGAAAATAGTTACATAAAGCTTGACTATATCACTATATCACAAGTTATATCGTTTTGAAAATGACTGCGGTAAACGTTGCCACCACCTTCAGCAGGCTCTGATTTCCTTGAAACATAGTCCAGATCAGCATCCATTTTCTGATAGATACCCAGCTGTAAGGAATACTCTGACACAGATTTCATGAAGCTGTATTCTGCTGAACAGGTCTAATGATATTTACCCATAATGTTACTGGCTGGTATATACATCACTTGTTGTCTGGTCTTGCTTACCTAATTATATATGAGTTGCCACTTTAAGTTTGCAGGATAGGGCAACATGGGAAAATTTTCCTATTTAAGGAACACCATTCCCCACCCTTCCATCACTACTCTCTGACCATGGCTAGGCAGCCATTGCAACAAGGCAAACCAAAAGTGAAGTAGCGAAATAGTTCCAACTTAAACTCCAGTTTAGCACTTTTACTTCTTCACTGTACTTAGTAATTAGTATTTACAAGAGTACATAATAACTAACAGTGTGACATCTCTTAGCCATCAGGCTGGGGACATCATCTGCACGATAAAGGCCTACCCCCCCACAAATCAGACCCCAGTGACCCCCCCCCCACAAATCAAACCCCAGTGACCCCCTCCCACACAACAGACCCTAGTGGATTTGACCAGCCCCCACAAATCAGACCCTAGTGAAATGACCCCCCCCCCACAAATCAGACCCTAGTGGAATCCACTAGGGTCTGTTTTGTGGGGGGGGGGTGGTTGACTAGGGTCTGTTTTGTGGGGGGGGGGGTGGTTGACTAGGGTCTGTTTTGTGGGGGGGGGGGGTGGTTGACTAGGGTCTGTTTTGTGGGGGGGGGTGGTTGACTAGGGTCTGCTTTGTGGGGGGGGGGGGTGGTTGACTAGGGTCTGTTTTGTGGGGGGGGGGGGGTGGTTGACTAGGGTCAGTTTTGTGGGGGGGGTGGTTGACTATGGTCTGTTTTGTGGGGGGGTCACTGGGGTCTGATTTGTGGGCGAGGGTATGCCGTTATCGTGCAGATGATGTCCCCACCCTGATAGCTAAGAGTGCTGCGCTTGTCACACTCTTAGTTATTATGTACTCTTGGTATTTAGTAGTTCAAAGGTCTACTAATAATTTCAATTTCAAATTAGCTTGAGCATTAAAAGGACAAGGCCCAGATTAAAGAGCTTTTTTGCTGCTTACACTTACTAAATCCTGGTAGTTTTTGAAATGAGGATTATTGCGGACCATGGCTAGCTATTTCGTTTGACTATAGCTTATATACAAGAATTAGTATTTTCTGATTAATCCGATCTTGTAAATTATGATCTAAACTTTATTTATTCAAACTTAGTCATTCCAAACCCAGTGTATAAGCGTTCATCTCGTAGTAGGTTTTACAGTGTTTCATAGCCGCTTTGTCCAAATACTTTGTGACATCGACCGCTTCCTTCCCACAAGTGGCCTCAATCAGCCCTGTAGTGCACTTCGAGGATTCCTCTATGAAGTCACAGTTGTTTAAGCGTTGAGATAAAAGCTCACTAAGGCACTGGCTCTCATCGCTACTGAAAATAACAAACCACTATTACAAGTTTAAAACATCTAAGTGGTCCTCTTCCATCGGTTTTACCGATTTTACAGTTTCATTTAATTCGAGAACGGTGCATCACAGTTTTCTTGCATGGCCCAATCAGTGTTTGCAGGAAAATAGCATGCTTTGCTTAGCATCGCATGTTCTCATAACACCCGTATCATGGTAGAACGATTACAGTGAATTGAATCCTTGTTGGGGAGTATGTTCAGATTGTTCCCTTAACGAATGGTGAACTGATAGCCCAATGGATCTCGACGGGTAGCTGACTCAACGTTGGTCGACTACCAGGACAGCTCGAAGAAGCGCAAAGGGAAGGGAATTGAAATCAGCCATTATTTCTTTGAAGTTTGGAGCCGGAATGGGAATTTTTAAGCCTTTAATGTTAATTTATTGTCGGGATTAAATTTGTTTTAATTCATCGTATTTCAATTAAGACTGGGTGCTCATCAGCATAAAATTTCACTCATAGACTGCATAAATAAAAGAAACTATCGAAATCCTAATGGTGAACTTCGTGAATCCCACGTACAATATATTTCCCGTTTAGTAAGCTTTCGAAGAAATCAAGATTCATCAAGGCTAATTCGTCTAAAAAATAAAATCGTATTTGCTGACTAGGTTGCAGTGTTTGCTTACAGCATATGTGCTTACAATTTTTCCTCAGCCACTCTAGTAATACATTCAATTTGACGCTTTGCCTTTTCCATCATGCCAGGATCCGAGCAAATGTCAATAATCCCCGTATAAAGACATATTACCGCACCAGAACCGCACTGCTTTGCTTGCTCTAACCCAGCACAGAAAGTGGTGATATCATCACCAGTTCTCCAAGCGGCGCTTAGTTCAGCAAATGCAGGACAGTTGCTCTCCGCTTCGCTGACAAGTTGACTGCATTCGTCAGGGTGAGGGTCACTTGGCATGGCACCATTGCAAACCGTTGCGAATCCAAAAAGTAGTGCTGTCCATAAAGCCATGGCGCACTCAAGACTGCTGCTGCTCTCAAACAAGCTTGCCTGGGTGAATGCAGACTAACACTTAGTTGAAGCCTATTACCCCAATACCTTAATCTTCAGGCACCAGTTTTAGCCAAATCCCAAAAGCCAATTTTTCTTATAGAGCATGGCCGAGCATTTAAAAAGGTTTTAATCGCATTGGTTCAACGCGAGAAGCAATCCATCGCCAATTCAAACAGTACAGCTGTCCAGAAAGCCATGGCGTGTTCGATACTACTGTTTCCAAGCTTACTTGGTTGAATGCTGTTTAGCAATTTCTAAGAATACTATTAACCGTTATCTTCAAAAGTCAGTTGGAGCCAAATTGTTGAAATTTTTCAAATTTTCTCTTCGATCACTGTCGAGCATTTTGAGAAATTCTATAGCATTAACTCAGCGTGGGCCTAAAAGATATGTAGACATAGTACACCAAATTAATTAATTTATGCTTAAAATGCTTAAATGCTGATCATTACGAACAAGTAATTAGGTTATATAATTAATAATCTGGTACGTCTTTAGAAGCCAGCAAGTATGAGCTAAATAGTTGACAACTTTTCAAAGTATCCCAGCTTATTCAGCCAGATTTAATTTATTATTAGGATATTGCGGGATTAGGTCATGCAGGTCATTTCAAATAACTAAAGGGCCTTTTCAAGAAAGAGTAGAATAGAGTTAAAATTAACTCGATCCTTTTCATGAAAGAGTTAAAAGAGGTAAACTCAAGCTTGATTGCAGTTACAACCGGTTAAAATGATTAATTTTAACTCTACTCTACTCTACTCTACCCTTTCTTGAAAAGGCCTTAAGTCCTGTGTTCTAAAACTTTAAATAAAATGGACAGCAAACTCAAATTTTTAATCTTTCATACACGTTTATTGCAAAGCAAGAAAAGAAAGCTAAGACACACGAACACGAGTTTCAACCGGAAGTTTAACAACTTAAAAAACGTGCGTTGCAGTGCAGCTAAATCAAAGGCTAAATACTATATAAATATTAAATAAATAGCACAGGGCGAAGATCAAGAAGTTATACCATATATAATCAATTTTAGTCTAATTCTACCTCCAAGTCAGTTGCTTTGATATCTCTTCCAATTAGTGTACATTGTTTGTGTGAAGTTGCAACACTATTGCTGCCCATCAGTTACCAGCAGTGAAATAGGCGGCAAATTCTGAAGCATGTTCGTAGCACAATAAAGTGAACTGTTTTGATATTTGAGAATGGACGGGAATTTCGCAGGAATTTGGCAGGATTTTTATTTCGCCGAAGGCGAAATACTTGTAATGGGTTTACCCACTTTTGAACTGAAAATTTTCCTTCTCTAATTCCGCTGCCTATGCTCAGCATGTAAATCCAGCTGCTTAGTTTTTTTAGATCACGGGGTATCTTGGTAGAAATATGCTATTAAGTTAAAGCTTTTTGGAAAACGTGGTTAAAAATTTGTATTTTCATATTTTGAATAAAACATTAAGAACTTTTAATGTTAAATTTGTGCCGGGGGCCCAAAAATAAATAGTTCTTAATCTTAAACAGAGTTCAGAGAATGCCCCCTTCGACGAAAATTCACGACAACGAATGCATGCTGGAAATTATGCAAATGAGGCAGTCCAAATTTCTTGAATCATTTCTTAAATGTCTGCCTGGCGAGTAGTGCTTCTTTTCCTCCTTTAGAAAGAAAAACTTTCTTTATGATGCCAAACAAGTTAAATAAGGTCCTGGCAACTAGACCGAATAACGAAGGACACGAACCTTTTTAATGACTGTCGACTAGATCTATAAATCGTCGACATGATTTAATTTGTTGAATCAACAATAAAAATAAATTTAAATTGATTAAATTAAATTTGGTCTGCAAGTGTTTACCACTATTGCCAATGTTTTTCCAAAACGATGCCAGTCTGACTTAAAAAGGTCGAAACGGAAAAGAGAAGTCTCCCAATTTTCTTCTTGGCTGCTACAATAGTTCACACACACCGTCCTTCCAAAGTGTCCACTGTGCACGTATGGATATTTTGCATCAGTATGCAGTTTTCAGAGCTGCGGAATTAACTTTGTCCAGATATTATTTGATTTGACGTAACCATAAACATTTAGTTTCATTTCAGCCAAAAATATTACGATTATTAACCAAAAAATTGATAGTATTTTGAAATTGATTCTGAAGCTGCTGAAAAGGCTGAAACTGAAATTCAAAATCTAGCTTGAACAACTTGACTCGACTCGATGATAGATATAAAAGCACAATCCAGAACTAACAGAAATGCCTTGTACCTACAGCTGTGAAACCTTTTTGAACTTCATTTCAAAATTGGCGGATAATCGGACTCAATGTACATAGCATTTCCTGTTAGGAGAAATTATCCGTTTCCCATTACCAGCTGTCTTGCCCAATCTTGTCTTTTAATGTGTCCGACTTTACCCTACATATACTTCAGGAACTGAGAAGAAACAGAATTGATGCAAGGTCCAACCAAAAATATCTATGGTTTCGTTTAAATGAACTCACTCGGGGCGAAATATTGCCCCTTTTAGGGGTGACTTGTTTTCAAATAGCCTGACGGAATACGCCTCACTACTTTTACCATAGTTTGTTAGTCTTTACCCTTGTTATTTTTAGCACAAAATGCCATTCGTATTCAAAAATTTTCGAAAACTGATGAGCAGTAATTGAAAGTTACCTACAGTCTTGTCTTGTATTTTTGAAGGAGTCCCAGAAAGCCATTGAGGAAGCTGTGAAAATCCTAAAATTTGATGGAGCAGTTGTAAATCGCTTAGGGCCTTTTCGCGCAGCGAGTTAAACGAGTTAAAATTAACTCAATCCTTTTCGCGCACAGGGTTAAAAGAGTAAACCCGTTCATTTTAACTAACTTGCAGGGTTAAACGAATTAAAATTTTTAAACTCTACCATTTTAACCTTCGCGCGAAAAGGCCCTTCGTTTCATCAGCGATGAGAAAATTGGAATAGAGCTAGGTGGACGTCGTGATGTCGTCAATGCAGCAACCATAGCGTAACAGCAAGAGTGCATAATTGCACTATATATCAGAAGATTGCTCTATATCTTCTTATATATAGTGCAATTATGCACTCTTGGCAACAGATACAGTCAACAAATACCTTTTCATTGTATTGTTTCCGCATTGGATTTAATGTAAGAGCTAGCATGATATGAATGAAACTTCTATCCGTCCCCAGACACGTGGCCCGGGCGGCAGCAATTGTCTTCAGCGTGAGTCACTACACACCAATGCATGCAACGGTAATGTATACAGCATGCATCACTAACAGCTTACCTGTACAGGGTCACAATTATCTGAAGGATTTTAGGATAAACTGGTTTTTCATAAAACTATATTCATCGTAACAGGCGTCTAAATTGTCTCCTAGTCACAAGAAATCCCCTTTTTCATACTACTGGCGAAAATCTTAAAAGCTGTAGCACTGTTAGTGAATCAAATGCTCACAGCGCCCATTGGCTGTCTCCTGTTTCGAACTAAAGCTTCGAACCAACTAAGGCCTAAATGACTGCAGGACACGCGTCTAATTCAACATTAATGCCATCTTTAGTTCGAAGTTCGAACTTCAAAGTTCGAAGTTCGGCAGTTTCAAGTTTTGCTAGCACAGTAATAGCAAGATATTTAATTTTTCTAGAGAGATGCAAAGGCAAACCACTAATAATTTATTTATCTAGCAATTTAAACACAAGTAGATCGTTCTCCACATCATATATGGCCATTGGTTTCATGATGGTAAACTTTGTCCACCTGCTTTCGTAACGGCGGGATTCTACCATTCACCACTTCCGTCGGAATGTTGGGATAGTTTATGTCAGTCGAAAAGGACAGTTCTCGGTTTCGATGTCGCAGTTCCGAGAATTTCGGATGCGCCGAAGAGTTGGACGCGGCCGTTGGGAGTCGCGGCGTGTTGGGGACCACATCCATCGGGTTGTCCGCTGCAAACGCTCGATGCAACGGATCGACTCGGTGCGTTTCGGCGCTCTTAATTTCCGTATGAAGCCGTTTCATCAGTTCGGTCCACTCTTCTGGCTTTATGTTACCCAGAGTTCGTTCTAACTTCTGACTCCACTGCTCCGATCGAATGTCGTGCTCAACCCAATCCGCTCCTAGAATCTCGTCGTCTGGTGACATACGAATACCCAGAGTCAGCTTTACACTAGTCAAAATAACGAAAGTCGTAAACGCAGACCACAGAGCTACACAGAGCACACCCACTAACTGTATGCCCAGCAGTCGTATACCACCCCCGTGAAATAGTCCATTATCACCACGCAACTGATCAATGTTGTTATTTTTCCCGAAAATCCCTATGGACAGGGTCCCCCAGATGCCCGCCAGAAAATGTACAGGGATGGCCCCCACAGGGTCATCAACTCGAATTCGGTCCACGAAATGAATGCCCACAATGGCAATAAATCCCCCCACACTCCCCACAAATAGGGCTTCCGCAGGTGTGGTGACTGGTGCAATTCCGGTAATCCCTACCAGACCACCCAACACGGAATTTATGACGTAACCTACATCGACCTTTCCATGGCGCGATACCATGGAAACGATGAGACCGATACAGCCTCCCCCGATGGCTCCGTTCAGGGTCGTTACGGAGACCAAGGCCGTGATCTTCCACAACTCCTTGGAGATACCGAAAGTGCTGCCGCAGTTGAAGCCCAGCCAGGCCCACCACAGCATGAACATGCCCGTAATGGCTGTCACTGGAGAATTCATCTGAAATTAGAATTGACAAAATTGAAGTCAAATAAATGCGCATTAATGTTCTACACTATCCAGGGCATGACACAGGTGGTAGCATTTAAGTATGTAACCCTGGAAAGACGTAATGAGTTCTCTGTCAATTGAACTCACCTTTTTGTGTGACTTGTAAAATACTTTTACTTAGCTTACTGCGACAACAAAACTCAACATTTCCGAACAAAAACAATTTGCTTTGACTCTAACTATATACCTACACAGATCTGACAAGCTGCATGACTTCGGTTAGGACCAGACATGTGCAGGAGGGAAATTTGGGGAGCGGTTGAACCGGCGGCAGAAGAACCGAAGCTTTCGGATTTTTTGCCCAAAAAACCGGAAAAATCCAGATTCTAGTTGATGAGCTCCAGGGTCTGGGGGAACCTATCCAAGTATATG
The DNA here is from genome assembly GCA_030248195.1 of Trissonchulus latispiculum. Taxonomy (NCBI): domain Eukaryota; kingdom Metazoa; phylum Nematoda; class Enoplea; order Enoplida; family Ironidae; genus Trissonchulus; species Trissonchulus latispiculum. The sequence goes on from JASAND010004718.1 coordinate 10,390, forward strand.
TATGATTGGGAAAGCGGCTCCCTTTATGGCCTACTTTACCTACGAATTTCCCCAGTTAACAATTTCTTATTATGCTGTAAAATTGATAAGAGAGTAAATTTATAACCTGAAAATTCTGCGGTTCCTCATATCGCCCGGTCCGGGGTCCCAACATGGCAGCCGCTACCAGAGCTGAAGCCCCACCGGAGAGATGGACCACACAAACTCCAGCAAAGTCGAAAAAGTTCAACTGGTGCAGAAAGCCGCCAAATTCCGGCTTCGATCCCACATTCCAGACCCAACACGCCGGAAAACAGTAGACAATCGTGTTTAGAAAAGAGAAAATCATGTAGGCATGCAGTTTCATACGCTCCGCCACAGCGCCGCTTACAATAGTCGTTGCCGTGGTTGCAAAGGAGAATTGGAAAAAGTAGTGGGCATATTTGGTACCCATCCTATGGTTGGATGAGTCGACGGTAAAGAAAAAATTGCCGTACCCAACAAACCAATTGGACGGCGTCCCAAAGCTGAGCGCGTAACCGAACATCCAATAACTCAGCCCACCCAGACTAACGTCTACAACATTTTTGATCATAATGTTGGCAATATTTTTCACGGAAACGCAACCGCATTCCAGCATGGCGAATCCGGTTTGCATCGTCAGAATCAGGAAGGCGCAGGTCAGCGCCCAGGCCGCGTCATCGCTGTTCAGAGTTTCAGTTTCAGTTTCAGTCAAATTCAGCAGATAGACACTTTCCGTTGATATTGTGGTTAGAAACAGACGGCTAAAGGTACTGGGTCCACTGGCGTTTTCCATTGTCCAGAAAATCGTTCACCAAAAAACGGATAAACAGACGTAAATTAATAAGAAAAAAGTAACTCTAATACGGAAATGTGTGTTTTAGCTAAAACAATAATATCTAATTGCCACTCATCAATGCTTTAGGCTTAGGCATGTTGCATAATCATTTAAGATACAACTGTTTGAACTTTCATCAAAGCTTCCTGATTCAATGTCCTTAGGCAAAACATTTCAGCCATTTCCCTTTGTACTTTCTTTCTTTCCTCTTTCTTCCTTTCAATCTTTCTTCTTTCTTTCTTTCAATATCCTGGTGTTTCAAGTGTAGGCACAAAGTTTTTGAGAAATTTCGCAAGTTCATCCTGATTTTTGACTCGCAATTGAAAAGGCAGGGAATACCAAGAACAATGTCTCAATGCAAACCACAATACTAATAGTACTACTAATAAAAATGATGCTAATCTGTTGGACAGTTTTTGAGATATCGATGTATACTCGCATTTTCATCAAAGTGGGTTTTTAACTGTCTCCAGCATGAGGCAGGCAACAAACTTAACTCATGAAACTGTGCCCACTTTAAACTGAGCAATAAATACTTATACTGATGGCTTATTTTACTGATTAAATTATTAGGAATAGCTCAAAGGCCTATACCTAAAAGCATGCCGGCTTTCAGTCACAAAAAACACTAACTTGTTTTTTAAATATTTTGGAAGTACAATTCGCAAAACTAAGCTAAAATTCTTTGAAACTAAGCAAGATATATCCGCTAATATGTTACGCTTGACGTAATAGATAAAATATGAACCAAAAATCAAACAATATGTCCGTTGTTTTCAATTAGCCTAATGAATACTTTTGTGACAAACAGGCCAATTAAAAATACATGATGCTCATTTTATGACTTTTCTATACGATAGTAATACAATTGAAAATTCTGCAAACTCAATACTCACGTGTGGCAGGCTGAAAAGTTCCCTATTCAAATGGCGTCAACAGAAATTCGAAAGAAAATACTAATATTGCACGATTGCTTAAATATCCTCGCATGCAGAAATTGTCACTCTAGACAACTCATTCTGCATATATCCAATCTTTCATGATCCTGTTTTCTTAGGTACTTTGCAGGAAATAGGAAGTAGAAGAGTACATAAAACTTTTATTTGACTCGTGTCTGCCGGAAACACAGGTGAAATATCTGAAAGCTAATCGAGATTAAACTAGATAAGCTAATTCAGGCCTAAAATATTACGTGTGCTGAGAAGACGAACACAAATTCCATGGAAAGTAGTCATTTTATGCAAATCTGCTCCAATAATAGCGCCGCACAAGATTAGTTGATGCAGTCTAGACTCTACAAAACTTGAAATAGGTATAAACTGCTACTGCTTTTATTGTCTTGGTTTGTGCGTCCGATGAGCATTGCCATTTGTAACAAAACTTGAGCGGATTTCAAAAACTTCAGGAAAGTTCTCCAGTACAATGAGCAAACCCCGGTAACAGTATTTTTTCGGGCACTACGGATCTAAGGTATAGGTAAAGTCGGGTCCTCATCCGTTTTGCTGAGCTGCCTCCTGAATTGAAGTGTGCAACATGAAAACTTATAAAGTGAGAAAATCTTGTTTTGTCAACAACACCTGCAACAACAACAACAACAACAACAACAACAACAAAGTATCTAGTCCAGAGCAAAATGTACCTATAGCATTTATTAATTTGAGTCACCTAGACTACTAAAAGAGACTGATGCAATTTTCGACCTGAGGAAGGTAAAGTCACTTATTAAGTTTCTCAACTCTTCACTTTCAACCAACATAGAACTTTAGAACTTTATTATATACGTTCAAATCAGAAGTAATTATGCTGCAGTTAACTGCTAGCAATAGAGAATGGTCGGGTAATAAATAAATAGAGACAGTAGTAGAAAAGGTTCAAAAATCTTAAACCGTGATTGACAAATTATTAACTCTATCCCCTATTATTGCTGCAGCTGCAGTACTCTCCAATCTGCATGCAAACGCGTGCACTTTAAATTCATCTGAAACTAAGTATTTTGTGTCGTATTTTATCTAGGGGCCATTTCGCAAAAAGAACTTAAACGGCTTAGCTTAAACTTGCATTTATTTACGAAAAGGTACCTCGGCTTAAACGGCTTAAAAAGCTTAAATGGCTTAAACGGCTTAAATTTAAGCCGTTTAAGCCGACCTTTTCATAAATAACCATCGGCTTAAATTTTAAGCCGAATCCTTTTCATAAAAAGCACATCGGCTTAAAAATGTAGCGGTTTAAAATTAAGCCGTTTAAGGTGCTGGTATCGTTTTGTGCAGTGCTTTTGTGCGCATTTTTGAAACGCCATAACATTCGCAATGTTGTGAGTTTGAAAGAGCTTTATACATCATTTTAAAGCTTATAATCTGCAGATTCTCATGAGAGTACGAAACTAGTAAAAATCCGCAAAACATAGCGAAAATTTTTTGACATACTGACATCTGGCAGAGTGAATATAGACCAAAAATTTTTGAACATCGATTTCTCAAAACTGAAGAATCGGCCAAAAGATCTCCTTGTGCCATGATATGAAGGACATGTGGGCCGAGGGACATTTTTTTGGATTTGGCTCAACAAGTCTCAGTACTCCAGAAAATAAGGCAAATGCGCGATGACAGGAAATTTCGCAACTTTCTATTCAGTTTTCTCACAACTAGAGATGTCTTAGCTCAAACGAAGAAAAATGTCCCTCCGCAGTAGGGCGAATTTTCATTCAGCCAAAGATAACAAGAATCCAATGGGTAGTTTTTGAGAAATCAATGTTCAAAACAAAATAATCGCAATTTTGCCAAAATGGTTTTTCGGCCAAATCTCTAGCTTAGAGCAACAAACTCCGGCTAATAGGCATTGATTAAATGTGCAATGAGACTGTGTATCGATCGAATATAAATAAACCAAAATTGTCCGTATGATTTGGCAGTAATTTTGAAAAAACTGATTTTCTCGAAAACGGCCATTTTTGGACCCCAAAAATCGTTTTTTGCTTATACTGCCTTAACCAATAGAAATAGCTCAAAAGTTGTAAAAGCAAAAATGTTCATTTTTGTGCCCTCTTTCCAGCCATACCAACCAATCTGGTATCTCGACTATGTGCTGAGAGAATAATGGCAAAAACCAAAAATTTCTTATCTTTGCACCTAAAAATGCGGGAGTGGTCTCAGAATGTTAAAGAGCACCGAAATAGTATATTTGGAAAGTTTCATCCACTTTCATAAAGTATTAAAGCCTATAGGGTCAAATTTACACAAAGCGATACCAGCACCTTAAGCCTTTTAAGCTAAGCCGTTTAAGCTAAGCCGTTTAAGCTTTTTACGAAAAGGCCCTAGGTTTTAGGTTGATTTATATGTTCCAGTCGCACACCAATATTGTACACAATAATCAACACTGTACTGAAAATTGTTCTTGGTGTGACTGCGAATGAACTAGTAATGGTTCCCCCCCGCCTCATTTCTGAAGTTCGTCCCTCCCCACGTAATTCTATATCACAACGCCACACTGAGTACGTATATATATATACTTATATTACTGATACTAACCACATATATTTTGTCTAACCCTTTCTTGTTCGTTTTGGCTATATTCATAAAGTATTCGTATATAAACAGATTGTATGCTGTGTTTCTTTACTTCAGAAATAAAGGAGTTTGTTTGTTTGTTTTGTTTGTTAATTCGTACGATTCAATTTCCGAATTTGAGTTCCGGCTATTTCTAAGCTGTTTGAAATCTCAAGGACCAGTGCAGCAAAACTTGGAGGAGGGGCTGTTTTCACAAAACCACAACGTTTTGGGTACGTCCATATCCTTGTTTAGTACTCATTTCTATTGCTTTAAGTCCGATGAATAAAAAGCTTTTTAGAGGCAGGAACAAAACACATCAAACCTTTCCTCCCATCTGTTAGCATAGCGGCTTGGAATGATAAAAAATTCATGAAAAAGCTCGAAAGTTACAAAAATGTCCATTGCTCACTCCTTATCCTGCAACAAGTTCTGAATAATTAATTTACACGGACATAGCTACAAGGAGAGTGAAAAATAGAAAATTCTGCAAAAATTAGTATTCCTATTTCTATTATTCTAACCCTTTAATGTCCCCGAGTTTCCACAGGACTAAAGATTGAATATGACCGGTTTTTATTTTCAGCTTTCATTTTTTACTGAGAGCACCTAGAGAGACGGGACTATCACCGATCGATACAGAATTATTTTCTCTGCATTTCAAATCAGGGTGTCCGGTGTACCCAGAAAAGTTAGAAGCCGTCAAAGTGGAGCAAAATACAAATCTCTGCTGAACTCTCATTGCAGGGTCAACCAATTTAGTTTTAGGTGCAAGAGTTGATCCTGAGACAGCGTAAACTATTCGTTCACTTAGTCTGCATAACATCCGCTGTCATCCGAAGGAACAGCTTCGCCGCAAACAGGTTACAGCCGACACTGAACTCGTTTGAATAGAACGCTCTAATAGGGCTCGAAATGTCTAAAATTTTTATTGTCGTCGGAAGACTACAGAAACTCCATTTTCTCCAGTTGGGGCGGAAGTGTAAACATTTGTCTAATCGGAAGTAAAAAGTGCCAAAACTGCCAACCGGTAACTGACTAGGTTATAGGTCCGGACAATAGATGTCGAAAATTGCCACTTGTGCCGTATTAAATTAAAGGATTACAGAAATACTGGTGACATTACACTTAAAAGCATCAAACCTGAGGAAGGAGCTAAAATTTTTTAAAAAGTTATTTTTCGTCTGTTGTATAAGCATTAAGCAATGAAAATATACATATATACAAAGCAAAGTAAACTGTTAAGTTTCGTAATCGGAAATTTGCCTTCAATATTATTCCGACATCCTAAAGATAAGTATTAGGTTAGCTTAACTCTATAACTTTAATCACGAGGTTTCAGTTAAACAGTCTCATTAGCAGATTTCAATTTTGAGCCTCTAAAGTGAACTGACTGTTCACTAAAAGTATTTACTATTTATAGACAAACGATTTAGTTTCAAACTATAGTCAACCTTACGTAGAGGCACCGCCATAAGGACTTCTGATGAGAGCTTAAAAGGCTCTCATCTTGATGCTCTTGTTAAAGCAAAATACTGCAAAATTACAAATAGTGAAAAAGCTGACCGCCTCTTTCAAGTCAGACCAGTGGTAAAAAAAGAAAATAATATAAAAATAAAACGTAACCTTTTCAGTTTGCTTGCGCAAAGCCGCCGGCAGAATATTACTTATTAGTTCTAGAGAAAAAGTATTTCGCAAGTCATATAGCCTCTGAAACAAAGCTGCCTTCATGAAAGTCAACCATATCAAATAGCCTACTAAATAATTCAGAGTTTGAACTTTTCTCGCCTCAGTAAACAAGAAAGTGTCAATTATGGTTCGCCTAAATTGCAGATTTCTGAGCAGAAACATCCAAAGAAAAATAAGGTCACTGCCTTAGCAGAGGACAATTTCAGTCATAAACGTCATCAATTCCTGCCTTTTGCGCTGTGGACTGACAAGGATTAAAGAATTCTTTAAGCTAAGTGCTAATTTTCTTAAATTTGGAATAAAATTTGATGCAGGAATGAATAACGAATCAGAATACAGAGGTTCTACTGAATCCTAGCTTTACATAGGTATTCATCCGAACTCTTACAATGTCTAACAAAGTACGCAATAAGCATCAGCTTCTTATCTTAAGGTCAAACGCTCAACTTGCAAATACACGAGATGAAACCGTTTCCCCACGCTAATTAATTGGTAGTCAGTCACGCACGTAACATTGATGTAAAAAATGCTAATTAAATAGTAAAGAAGGAGTCTTGCCCTACACAGGTCCTAAAGGGCTATGAAATACGGTTGTTTAGATTTTTGATTCGAATCGAATCAAAAGTGTTTTGTTGCAACTTTTGATTTTTGATTAATCGAACCAAGAGTACATAATATAAGAGTGTGCCACTAGGCACACTCTATGTTATCAGAGCAAAAACTATGTTCTGTTGGCTATCGGCCCATTCTCCCGCAAATCAGACCCTATTGACCACCCCGCAAATCATTACCTGGTCGAAACGGAGGTACGCTCACTCGCTCTATGTTTATCTGTTATGTACTTAAGCTCGAAAACACAAGCAGTGCGTGCGCGAATTTTGTGCCTGCTTCGAGCTTTAGAACACAAACATAGCGCACGAAATTCTTTGAAGTGATGGGTCTAATTAGCGGTGGATAGGGGTCAGCCGTTAGCGAGCAGAGCATAGTTTTTGCTCTGATAGATAACATAGAGTGTGCCTGCCTACTGCTAGGCACACTCTTGCATTATGTACTCTTGATCGAACTGAATAAAACCATTTAATTTTTCACAGCAAAAAATCGAACTAACAAAAGCTAACTCAATTTTCAGAACCCAAAATCGAACTGAATCAAATCAAAACATTGTCCACGAATTAATAATTTTGATTCACATTTTGATTTTGCAGAATACATGCTAAAAGCTTTCGCTTACGGCCGTTTGCACCAAATGTGATTAACTATTTGCTAAGCACTTGCTAATCCGAAGACCAAATGATCAGCTAAACAAGTGCTAATCTTGAGCATTTGCTTAGCAACAACTCCTTTGCACCAAATCTAATTAGAAAGTGATTAACAGATCATCAGTTTAGCAGTTGCTTAGCAAGTGGTTAGCATTACTAAGAATTAACCACTGAAAATGCTGGATTTTTGGACTTGGACCAATCAGCTATGGGAATTTTATGCCATTGTCATGTGATTACAAGGACTGCTGTATCTGCTAATCACTTGTTCAACTTTTTCTCAGGACATACATTGGCACTTAGCAGTCTTTCAATTCGATGAAAGAAACCAATTTTTGTGTTCGGTTGAATTATACATGTCCCTAGCTGGGATGAGTTGTGTTGTTGAGTTATCTATATAAAATTAAACGGGTCGGATATTTCCAAATTCCAAATGTTTGAGAATCTTAAAAATGCTTTTATCTCGTTACGCTTTAGCGTTGGAAATTTTATTTGGTATCTTGCTATTAGGGGCAACGAGGAGAACCTCTAAGTATCCAGCAAGCATTCTCGCAATTACGGTTTGACTGGAGATAATAATAAATTCGAAAAATTAGCAGGAATTTAGCAGTTAATCCTCCTCTAGAATAGGATTAAATATTTGCTTCTTGAGCACTTGATTAGCATCTGCTTCGCAGTTGGTTAACTTAATCAGATTTGGTGCAAAGGAGTTTTGGATTAAGCACTTGCTAAGCAATTGCTTAGCACGAAATTCGCTAATCATTTGCTAATCACATTTGGTGCAAACCAGTGTTAGTCTCACACATACTTTTCTATACATGCATCTTTCCGAGTCGTTTTGTAGAACTATGTGCACTTAATGATTGTTTGTGCTCTTCACTATGACAGCTCCCACGGCCCCGCATAGATACCAGCAAATCTTAGCAGGGATTTTTTCGCTTGAAAGACTGTATGAGGCAGTATTTTGGAAGCATAGGTTTATGTTTTAATGTACCCTTTTGCATGGAGCGACTGCTGTTATAGATTTACTGTTAGACTATGTTTTACATTAGCAATTGATTCATTCTAAATTTGGTTAGCATGCAAAGATTTAATTAAGTCAAGATGTCTATAGCAAGAATCTCTATTGCAACAATGGGTATTTAATGTTAAGAAAATGAAAATTTAATGTTCTCACTTACAGCAGCCTGCAGATTAGGTAGTTTGATTACTTTAAATTAGGCAAAATTTTAAAGGGCGCAAATTTCAAAATCAAGTCTCATCGAGTCAATTTTTGGCAAAAACTGCTTCAAAATCGAGTCTTTGAAATCGAAAAAATCGAACTGAATCAAATCAGTTCATTTTTCGGGTGCAGAAAATCGAACAAAATCAAATTTGATTTTTCAGAGAAAACAGTCGAACTAAATGTAATCAAAACCTTTGAGCCCAATTTTTATCGCAATCAAAATTTTGTTTTGACAGTCGAATAGAGCGGCTCCCGCTACTTTTTGCTCTTTTAGAAATTTTCTCCAATACCCACAAGATGGGTAGCATTCGAAAGCTCTCATCGAGCTGAACAGCTTTTGTAATAGAAAGAACTCTTGAAAATGCACCCAATTCCCGGAATTTGCGAAAACCGAATTTTAGAAATTTTCTTCGATACCCCTCAATCTGGGTATCATTCGAAAGCTCTTGATAAGCCAAGTTCTAATAGAGCCAACTCGCAGAAATGAGCCCACCTCTCGGAATTCAAGAAAAACTTCCAAGCTAGCTAGAGTGAAATCCGGAATTTGTGAATTCCGGAAATTTGGTGCATTTTTGGACATTGGTTCTATTACAAGATTTGATCAGCTCATCAAGAGCTTTCGAATGATACCCACATTGTGGGTATTGGAGACAATGTTTAAATCCTGAAAACCCGGTTTTCGCGAATTCCGGGAATTGAGTGCATTTTCAAGAGTTCGTTCTATTACAAAAGTTGTTCAGCCTGATAACAGCTTTCGAATCGAATGATACCCATCTTGTGGGTATTGGAGGAAACTTTTACAATCCGGTAATTTCGAAAACCCAGAATTCCGGAAATTGGGTACATTTTCGTGAAAAGCTTCTAAGAGCAAAAATGTGTCGCGGGAGCAGCTCTATTCGACTGTCAAAACAAAATTTTGCGACAAAAATTGGGCGAAAAACTAAAAATTTTAGATTTTCCGTGATTGAAATCTGGATTTTCGAAATCTCGGGTTCTTGAGGATTCTAAATATATATACATTATATAAGCTAGCTTCAAATGATAACTCAGGACAGCCGCTCACATTTTGTCTCCAAGATTTTTTGATCAGACTTTAGTTTACAGTTCCTAAACCTGGCAGAACACAACACTGTTTTACTGCACAAAAAGCGCGAGAACAGGGTCACAATTCACAAATAAACATCACAAATATAGTCACAAAAAGCAAAAATGTTTAAAAAAACATCACAATTATGCTCACAGAAACGTTTAGCTGCACAAAACTAACAGGAATGCACAAAAGCATAAAATGAAACGGAATTTTTCAAGAAAATAGCACAGTATCAGCAAAGAGTTTCATCACTCTAAAATTAATAAATTAATCTTCGTCGCCACTAAAATCGGTTTCCTTGTTTCAGCACCATCATCAAAAGAAAGCCGCCTGACCGCCGTTTCGCACATCAGCATAGGCCAGAATCGTATCGTTGACATTCTGAACCACTTGGACAATATTCAGCGGCGGGTCGCGAACTTCAGTGGCGGAAAACATCGCATTATTTGCCAACGCCGCCTTCAAATCCTTTGGAAACTCTACAGAAATAGAACACAGAAATAAACATAATTATAGGATCCGTAAAAAACAAGCAACTGCATGCAGGATATGTACACATTACACTGCTGGATCACAGGAATTATCACAATTAAACGTTGATTTGGGTATTCACGTTTTGAACTGATATTGTATTGATTCCTTTGTATCCCTTGTGGATCCGTGAATTAGCGGCTGTTCTATCGACTATCTTTACTAATCTCTACATAATTATTATGACAACAAAAAACGTTGAACTGGACGTCATAAAACATGATAAGGGTCCCGCGGTGAGACTCGAACCCGTGGGCTGCCTGCCGTAAGTGTACAAGCGCTCTGACTAAACAACTGAGCCTTTAGGAGCATCAGTGGAATGAGCCAAAATCGAAATTTGGATCCAAAATTTAGAAGCGCAGGAGGCTTTGAAGCGTCCCGGTCCTAAATGGACCCTAACTTTAGCAAAATTTGCAAATTTTGGAAATTTTTTTTGGCTAAACGGGCCAAATTTGAAAGTCATAAATGGGTTAAATTGTCACAAGATGTTAGTCGTCTCACTGCTCTGAATATTAAACAACAATAGTAATTTTGTCTATACTTGAAATTATAGCAAAATCTAAACTTTTTCAAAGAAAATTTTCAAAAAATTTAAATTTGAATTCCCTACTTACTACTCAGCTCCATCTCGCACTGGCCCTCATTGTCACAAAAGAGGCGACTGGCGTCCACGGCCTGATCAATGGTCATATTCAATTCCAGGATATTGTAGATCACATTCACCACTCCACTGATAATCCTGAAGCCATTCTGACCGCCTGAAAAAAAGAAAAGAAAGAAAAAGAAAACAAATGGAAGCTTTCAGGTGAACAGTAACCATTTGGAACCCAATAACGAGTTATAGACTAAAGGTAAAAATTGAAACAAATCAAGCAGCAGCAGTACTGGGTTTATTTTAGGCGAAAAAGTGGGGGTGGAAGGAGGCCCCCACTAGTAGGGAAGGAGGTCCAAAAGTGGGGGTGGCGAATAAAATGGTCTAATTATTCCAAAAATGCAGTTAAAATTGCTTGTTTTCTACACATACTGCCATAACTATGTTAAAAAAGTGCTCAAAAATTAAGTTTGAGTCAAAAATAGACGATTTTTGGCCAAAAAGTCACAGGCGAAGAAGGAAAATTTTTGAAAATTTTGACCACAAATCCTTAAAATTTGGTATTTTCTGGGCACCTTATAATGAGTGGGGGGGCTCAAATAAGTGGGGTGGGATCGAGGGGGGGGGGAAGAGGTCGATTGGGGGAACCCAAAAAGTAGGGGGGACCTGCCCCCCCCGTAAAGCAAACCAAGGCAGTATGCCCGCCCCCAAATTGAACAAACAAAACTTTAGAGGTATGTGTTAATGTGGAACATTTACCAATGGCGTATCGCGGACCACAGGGTCGCCGATGATGTATGATTGTTGGGATCATGGAGGACAGGGGACGTTTGCCACCGGCTGGCTGGTTATTCTAAAACGTACAAGAGTACATAATAGATAGGAGTAAGAAACTCTTACACTACTACATATGTACTAAAAGCATGCGAGGCATCCGAGCTAATGGTAAGCAATTTATTTGTGATCTTTATTAATTAAATAAAAATGGTAGGAATAAAAGGTATGGTGGGATAAAAAAAAGGAAGAAAAAGTATGGAAAGGAAAAGGGGGGGGGGTTGTGGTTAAAATAAAAAAATAAAAGGGGGGGGGAGGAGGGGGGAGAAGAAGAAAAACAAAGTAGGGTGGGGGGGGGGGTATAGGGATGACATCCAATTATCCTAAGATCCATTTAAGCTGATTCTAGGAGATTTGGGAAATGTATTGCAACGGCGTCCAAACTACCATCCAATCCTTGCATATTATGTCTGTCAAGTAATCCTCAAATTAAAGTGAAAAGCTATCAGGTTAAAACTCAAGTTAAGATGAAAATTAAAAATTATTCACTAAATTTCGACGTCCGTACCTTCATGACCCCCTCAAAATCAAAATCAGCCAGTTCATCGTTCAACAGAATTCCTGACTCGGTCATCAGCAAACTACCAAACCAATCGTTCAAGGAACTACAAAGCAGAAAACAAAAAACGATTTAGGAAGAAAATCAGGAACGGCTGAAACTGATTGGAAAAAAGTAGGCAAACCACACATTAACAAAGATGTTGTTTTAAACAAGAACATATATAATGCTTATAATATCATAACGAAATAGTACTCCAAATAGTTGCATTGATCCAATAAAAAGAGCCGTAATTAAAGAAAGTCTTCTCAAATAATTGAGTCGGGATAAACTTTTAATCTGGTGCACAGCTTGATGCGACTGGGCCTTCGTAGCTCAGTGGCAGAGCGTTGGCTTAGTGTGCCAACAGTCGTGGGTTCGAGCTCCCCGGGGGGACCTTTTTGTGCTATATGACTTTCGTCTATCTTAATTTTTCTCAGTGAGTAGTAAGTTTTATAATCAGATGATCTCATACAACTAGTGCAATACTAAATACCCTTCCTTCCTTCCTTGCCTGCAACACACAATTCCTACCCCCCCCCGAGACCCCATTGTTCCAATTTGCCTATTCTCGCGGACTTGGGTCCCCAGGAATCCGAACCTTCCCAGGCACAATTGCATCGTGTAAAGGATTACCTGAAGAAGAGGCCAACCGTGGAGCCACGAAACTGGTAGTGGATTAAGGTTGGTAGGACTCTGGGTGTCTACATTTTGATTATAATCTTATTTGAAACAAGCGCCTGGGGACACTAAGACAAAATTCCTTAGTCCAAATCAGAATAAGGCAAGGGAGTACACCAGAAAGAACCCAATGACACTAGCGTAACCAGAAAAAATTTCGGAGGGGGCAAGCAGAAATGCTCGGAAATTTCTAAGTATCTGAACTGTTGCATGGAAATTTCAAGCAAACTGTAGTGCTTTTGGGGACATTTTCGCTCAAAAGTAGCGCCGCAGGCGATAATTTTTCGAAATATTTATTCACACTGCTGGTACTAGTTAAAAAATTTTTCTTTTGTCTCCGATTTCGGGGGGGGGGGAAGCCCGCCCTCGCCCCCCCCGGGCTACGCGCCTGCCCAATGATAACCATTTTTTGTAATGCCATTCATAACTAATGCCTTGTATTCTTCACGGATCCTTACTCACATTTACACAATTTACACACACAGCTCACAGTTTAATATACATTTTCTTGTATGTGTAGGAGACAACGCTTACTGTGTGACAGAGACCATAAGCTCATTCTTATCAATGACACTGATATGACTCGTTCCCCGATCAGACCACCCGGCGCCTCTTTTCCCTCGTTTCGCTTCTTCTCCTTCTTCTCTCGTATCATTCCGGCCGTGCCACAACTCTCGGGCATAGTCCAGCCTAAAATGGAGTATATACAGCACAAAAATTGCACTCGTCAACAAAATAATATGGTTGCTAATAAAACACCAAAGTGTTCAAACTTTCATTACAACAAAGTAGCGAAAAATGAAAGAGGAAAGTAGATAAAAGAATGGTGCAGGATCTTCCACGATTTTTTAAAATTTAAAAAAAATTAAAACCCAGGGATTTAAAATGCGGATCGAAGGTCCATCTAAAGCGAAGTCCTTCATCAGAAATTGAAGAAATGCTACATTTTCGCCACACAATTGCCCACTCACTCAAAGTTTTAGAAATATTTAAAGCCACCATTTAAATTTAAGGTCCCAAAGGGGATTTTGAGCCTCCAGGAGCAGAAGAATTTTTTGTCCAAAAATCTTACACTAATAAAACACACTTTAACAAGAGTAGATTATTGTAGAGGTTCGAAATAGAAAGGCCATGCGAAAGGTGTGAAAAATTCAGAGAGCCAAGGGACAAAGGGCAGCGCCAGAACAAAGCGGAAGAATTTTTTGAATTAAATGAAAAAATAACACAAAACTTTGCGAAAATTTGTAAAATATAAATTTCTATCTCTCTCTAAATAATATTTTCAAAAAACCCGCTGAACCAGTTTATAATCACTTAAATGGCTCCAAACTGTAAACTCTAGACTTAAATTTTGATGGAAATCAGCAAAATTTTAAACTTTTGCTGAATTTTACCCCCTAGCTTTTTTAGGTCAAAAATGGTGGAATCTTCATGGGGAATCCCTGCCCATCAACGGGGGCATTTTTGTTTTCCAAAAGGAAAGGTCTAGGCTCAAGACCACATGACTCCCTGGAGGTTCAGTATTCTTCATGCATACAGATTTATTACCTGGTAATATGAGACTGAAACTGCTCCACGTCCGGGCCAAAATCTGGATCGCCCAGATCTTCCTGGTGCTGAGCTGCCAGCGGTAAAATCTAAACAACACAACAAATAAAAATCAAAAATTTTAATAATTTTTTTCAAAGATTCAAATAAAATGTGACATAAGGAAAGCTTCATCTGAACGGGGGATCGAACCAGATTTGGCAGGTCCGGCAGTCGGGCCAGAAACCACTCCGCTACAACACCACCATTGACACTACTTTCAAAAAATTAAATATTTTTGGATTTTTGATTCTGAATATTATTTGATAAAATAAAAAATATATAGATAATAGACAGACTATTACTGATAGTAAAAATAGTTCCTAAATAATTTAAAATTATCCCACATACTTGATAAAGTCTTAGGAAATAATCCACACGTTTTTGATCAGAGGTCAGTTTTGCCTCCGAATCTGAAGACGATGATTCACTTGTTTCCAACAGATTCAGAATCAACTGCAGAATACTGCCAGAGCTGGGCGCGGGAAAGCTCAAAACTTCAAATTCTGCAAACCAAACATACAACAAAATAATTCCAAATGGGAAACACAACACCGCATTATGTACTCTTGGAACGGACACTGTGCCAAACAACGAAGATTCGAAATAAGAATTGCTTGAAAATCTACCATTTTTGAAGAAACTGAAATCTTTCCGTGCTTGTTCTCGGAGGTCAAAATCACAAAGCATTATCGTGCTGGTATCAAAATTTTTGAAAGATCCCTGAGCAGGCCAAAGATTGAAAGCGTAAATTCTACATTTTTTCGATGACGATTTTTGGGGGCCCAAATTTTGGCAAACAATGGACAAATTTTCAAAAATTTTCAGGATTCGCTGGAGATTTTTTCTTAAAAATAGTTATTTTAGCCTAAATCCAGGCATTTTTTGACAACGTTTTGCGTTTCTACCCGGAAAATATGCCAAAAAAATAACATCTTTTGGCTCGTTTATGCAAAAGTCTCCTCCCCCCCCCGAAAATACCCCCGGAAAAATACCTCCAAAACACCCTGTCTGCATAAGAACAATATGTCTAACAGCAAGTTCAAAAATTGGTCAACTAGTAGGAATTTTGTGAACCATTCAATTCAAGCTCAAATACTCACCACCAAACTTTCCCGCAATGGGACTGCGAACCTTCACTTCATAACTCTCCAGATCTTGCAAAGTCATGGCGCCTCCATTGCTATTCACCTAGAAATTAGAAAGAAAAATATTTGGCGGAGGAAAAAGCAGACATTTCGTGCGAAGCTACCACACTGTGAAAGGTAGGCGGTTCCATCATTTCATTTGAGAAAAACATTTTTTTCTATGTACATCTCCTTCAAAAAACGTTTGCTCAGAACCAACATATCCAATTGGCCCCGAAAGAAAAACAGAAAAAATATTAAGTAGAAACGAACCGTATCCACAATTTCCTGGGCCAGCTGGCCCTTATAGAGGACATCTGGACCTTCCTTTGCCACCAGTTCCAGGACTTTGGCCAGGTCCGGCCGTTTGACGGGCGTATTTTTGGTCAACTTTCGCCCGTCCGTATACTTGGCCATGTAGCGATTGGCAAACTTGTCCATGGCTTGCCTATCTGCCTCACCCAGCTTGGAACGATGCTCAATACCAGACACTGTAAGAGGTGCAAAGCACATTATATAATTGATGAAAATAAATTGCATATACAATTTAAATTCTCAGAGATAAGAAGGAAGCTGAAAACCCAGGCAGGAGACAAGTCAGTATTTATTTATGATAAACTAATATTTTGTTTTTTTAGAAAAAGTACATATAAAAACAAAAAAAAACTGTGACAACAAATCAGCAGGCAGCTACTGGTCGCTGCGGTCGCTCAATCGTGTCCAATTTAAATGACCGTCGTAATCGTGGAGAAAGAACCAGCTCGTTACAGTCCCTTCCACACGATTTCTGGCTTCGTTGCGTTGCGATGCGTTTGCAAGTTCACTAGTCCAACTCTCAGTGTAATGGAGTAGACACAAAGTCCGGCTGCCGCTCAGAATCTCAATGGTTCAATTCTCCCCCTGGACACTTTTCTTCTAACATCGTTCAAACCGACATTTAAAAGGTTTAAAATAGCAATAATCCTTCAAAAAAACAGAAAGAATCCTTACTGAAAGCCTCTGAAATATGAAATCCATCATCCCGGGCCAAACTGATCACCGGATCAACCAAAGCCTTCCAGGACAGTCTGAAATGAAATATGGCATAAATTAAACAAAATAATACTCACAATAGAGTAGCAAATAGTTAACAAAAATCACCACAGAAAACAACGGGACAATAATTACTAGCAAAGTCAAATTCAAGTCATGGAAATGAGATAGAATTACACAAGCTTTTATTGTGCGTTTTTCTAAACAATAATCTCTTACAGAACAACAACTAAGTAGGTCAAGTGAAGAAGATTTCGTGAAAACTTAACAACGTAAATAGCATTTACCACAAACAAAAATACTCACTTTCCAAACCGCTTATGGGCTTCATGCATTCCCTTCAGCTCACCGGGTACGCCCACAAAGCGACCATCCTAAAAACAGAAAAAATATTCCTCAACCACGAAAAATGTTTTAATTTAAATATTACTACTAAATATTAATATTAATAAAAAATATTAATTTAAATAAAACAACAAAACACCAATAAACAAACCGGCAAAACTATAAATTTAGTCCTGAAAATGTAAAATAAGTTAGAAAAAAGAATTCCGTCTCAGGGGAATCGATCCACCGCCCTAGCGTTCTCCATCCCACTCTCTAACCAACTGAGCGAAAATAATGACCAGCGACAAATCCCTTACCAGATGGCCACCACGCTGATTGCTGTCCGGGAATTCTTCCCTTTTGAGACCGGCCGGAGCCTCCTCTCGAAAATCCAACAACACTGTCTCATCCACTTTATGATCATGCACGACCATAAACCCGCCACTAAAAATACAAACAATACGACAAGCATAGCTACCTGTCAAACTGTTTTCTATTAGATTGAGTCAGGGGTCAAGACAAGACCGCACCCATGGGGGGGATTCTCAGTCAGTCAAGCCATTAAGCCAACCAACCCTGGGGCTTCAAAAAGGAAGCATGCTTGCAATTTTTATGGCAAAACAGGAGCTATCATTAAAACTGTCCGCTCCTTAGGCGTAATGATTTACGTTTTGAAACATAATATAAAAATTCAATGAACAATTTTTTGATAAAAAAGCAAACATTCTTAATTTCTGGCTGGCTCCACCCCCCGCCCAGACCCCCGTTCCATTTGACCTTGGACCCTCCATTTCAAAATCCTGGGTGCAGGCCTGTCAGGGGCGCATCCAGGATTTTGGAGTCCAAATCTAAATTTTCCAAAAAAACACTGGTCAGATTAGTCCTAGAAATACATAAATATTTCATTTATCACCCAAAAGGGAGGGGTCCCCTCATGGACTGTCTTTTAGCGCAATTTCCAAAAATAATTTTCAGAAATATATATATGGTATGACTTTTTCAATCAATTTTCATTTTCAATTCAATCAATTCAATCATTTCACCCTTTCTATTTTTCAAAACCCGTGTTTACGTACTTGCTAGGATAATGTGCATTTTTATCGTGTTTTCTTTAACAAAATTCTATTCTCCACATTGAAAACGGTTTTTATTTGCATTTGAAAAAATGGTAAATAGCCCATCTCCAACCCCTAAAACTACATTGGACGAGCCTATCTTGTCAAAGAACAAGGCAATCATACTGCGTTTTGATCGGCCTGCAGATATCGTTAGATGATCAAAGTATCTATCAGAGCAACTTCCTCATACCTTGTAACTTATAACTTAACTAATGTAACTTGTATATAGCTAGTTTCATGTGCCATCTTTCATTAAGTATTTCTTTATGATTAATGCCTTGTATCTTTCACGGATCCGTCCACCAGTCAGCCAGCTTACAAATCTGTATTCAGTTTATTGTTCCAAAGTAACATTTAAGCATTACCCTCCGAGTCCAGCATAGTGTGGATTAACGACGCCCATACAGAGCATGGCTGAAATGGCAGCGTCCACAGCAGACCCGCCGCTCTGCAGAATCTCCACGCCAATGTTGGAACACTCCTTGGCTGAACAGCTGACACCTCCGTGTGGGGGAAGCTGAAAACGGGATAATGAAATACGAACTAAACTAAATAAAAACTCACGAATTCTAATTTAAAAAATCAAAAATAAGCCAGTACCTACGTAAAGGTGTTAAAAAGAACTAAGTGAAGGCGGGCAAACAGCCTTCGGCCTCATTAATGTGATCAAAATTCCGAAATTTAAAAATAAGAGAAAGTTCATAAAAAATATATACGTATATACGTATATATATATATATACCTCAGGACCGCCGGCCGCAATCTGAACAATCAGTGCAATTGTGATGGCAAAGGAGAACAGGACAAAGCCAATGATGATGTTACGAAGGCCTTCCTGCTTTCCGGCCAGCTCTGACAAGTGCTCCCGCAGTGGGGTTACCTCTCCGGTCACGGGTTTACCTCCCAAAGGAGGCGGTGGCGGTCCCGGCACTCTACCCTTTTCGCTGTCCATGGCCAAATTCTCTACAAATCAGCGAAAATGCTAAAAACCTGTTAACTTGTATGAAATTAAATTTAGAAAGCTCAAAACAAGAAAGTAAAATGCTCCTCCGGAGCATCGAAAAGTAATATGGGTGGATGTGGTGAGGTTGCGAAATCCAGAGGACTAGCTTTGAATATGCTTAATATGGGCTAGGTTCTAAAAGAAAGGAGGACTAGGTTGTGGGCGAACTAATATGGGCACAGCGTCGCCGAACAACCCATATTCGCGGGTAAATATTATACATTAATCTATATCGATTTCTAGACTTTAAATTATAGCTCCAGATTCTAAATTAAATGATATAATCTATATCCGAATATTCGTACTTCCATGTATGATATATATAGTCAGACTTTTCCTTCGAGAAACACTAAGCTTACTAGTGTTCTTTTTATGATTTATACAGACAGCATATTTAAAGAAAAATTTCATAGCGATTGTCATTGACTGCAATCCTGCCGGATTGATATGAACCAATGGTTTTACCGCCAAATCCCTATCTTGTCATAGTCCAACTAAATTTAAGATATATATATATATATAAATGGCTAGCCTAAAACTGACCAGGCAAACTACTACGTTCTCGCAGATTACATATTCAACATTTTTACTCTAATGTTGACCGTTCTATATGTGACAAACGCTGAAGCGAAGCGTGCAAGCCCGCGAATATGGGTTGTTCGGCGACGCTGTGCCCATATTAGTTCGCCCACAATCTAGTCCTCCTTTCTTTTAGAACCTAGCCCATATTGAGCATTTTCAAAGCTAGTCCTCTGGATTTCGCAACCTCACCTCATCCACCCATATTACTTTTCGATGCTCCGGAGGAGCATTTTACTTTCTTGTTTTGAGCTTTCTAAATTTAATTTCACAGTACGAGAGCGTACATTTTTCGCTGATTTGTAGAGAATTTGGCCATGGACAGCGAAAAGGGTAGGAGTGCCGACCGCCACCGCCTCCTTTGGGAGGTAAACCCGTGACCGGAGAGGTAAACCTCACTGCGGAGCACTCTGGTCGAGCTGGCCGGAGCAGGAAGGCCTTCGTAACATCATCATTGGCTTTGTCCTGTCTCTCCTTGCCATCACAATTGCACTGATTGTTCAGATTGCGGCCGGCGGTCCTGAGGTATATATATATATATACGTATATACGTATATATTTTTTATGAACTTTCTCTTATTTTTAAATTTCGGAATTTTGATCACATTAATGAGGCCGAAGGCCTGTTTGCCCGCCTTCACTTAGTTCTTTTTAACACCTTTACGTAGGTACTGGCTGTATTTTTGATTTTTTTTAAATTAGAATTCGTGAGTTTTTATTTAGTTTAGTTCGTATTTCATTATCCCGTTTTCAGCTTCCCCACACGGAGGTGTCAGCTATTCGGCCAAGGAGTGTTCCAACATTGGGCGTGGAGATCTGCAGAGCGGCGGGTCTGCTGTGGACGCTGCCATTTCAGCCATGCTCTGTATGGGCGTCGTTAATCCACACTATGCTGGACTCGGAGGGTAATGCCTAAATGTTACTTTGGAACAATAAACTGAATACAGATTTGTAAGCTGGCTGACTGGTAATCTGATCCGTGAAAGATACAAGGCATTAATCATAAAGAAATACTTAATGAAAGATGGCACATGAAACTAGCTATATACAAGTTACATTAGTTAAGTTATAAGTTACAAGGTGTGAGGAAGTTGCTCTGATAGATACTTTGATCATCTAATAACGATATCTGCAGGCCGATCAAAACGTAGTATGATTGCCTTGTTCTTTGACAAGATAGGCTCGTCCAATGTAGTTTTAGGGGTTGGAGATGGGCTATTTACCATTTTTCCAATGCAAATAAAAACCGTTTTCAATGTGGAGAATAGAATTTTGTTAAAGAAAACACGATAAAAATGCACATTATCCTAGCAAGTACGTAAAAACACGGGTTTTGAAAAGTGGAAAGGGTGACATGATTGAATTGATTGAATTGTACAGTACCAGTGATTGAAAAAGTCATACCATATATATATTTCTTAGTATTATTTTTGAAATTGCGCTAAAAGATTCAGTCCATGAGGGGACCCCTCCCTTTTGGGTGATAAATAGGAAATACTTATGTATTTCTAGGACTAATCTGACCAGTGTTTTTTTGAAAATTTAGATTTGGACTCCAGCATCCTGGATGCCCCCTCTCTGACAGGCCTGCACCCAGGATTTTGAAATGGAGGGTCCGGGGTTCAAATTGAACGGGGGTCTGGGCGGGGGGTGGAGCCAGCCAGAAATTAAGAATGTTTGCTTTTTTATCAAAAAAATACCATTGAATTTTCGAGTCAGTGCTTCAAAACGTAAATCATTACGCCTAAGGAGCGGACGTTTTAATGATAGCCCCTGCTTTGCCATATAAAAAAATTGCAAGCATGTTTCCTTTTTGAAGCCCCAGGGTTGGTTGGCTTAATGGTTTGACTGACTGAGAATCCCCCCATGGGTGCGGTCTTGTCTTGACCCCATCTCAATCTAATGGTCGCTTGACAGGTAGCTATGTTGGTCGTATTTGTTTGTATTTTTAGTGGCGGGTTTATGGTCGTGCATGATCATAAAAGTGATTGAGACAGTGTTGTTGGATTTTCGAGAGGAGGTCTTGTCACTAAAAGGGAAGAATTCCCGGACAGCAATCAGCGGTATCATCTGGTGGTGGGATTTGTCGCTGGTCATTATTTTCGTCTAGTTGTTGTAGAGTGGGGATGGAGAAGTTAGGGCGGTGGATCGATTCCCTGAGACGGAATTCTTTTTTCAACTCGTTTTACATTTTCAGGACTAACATAGTTTTGCCTGAATACTTATTGGTGTTTTGTTGTTTTATTTAAATTAATATTTTTTATTAATATTAATATTTAGTAGTAATATTTAAATTAGAACATTTTTTCGTGTTTGGGGAATATTTTTTCTGTTTTTAGGATGGTCGTTTTGTGGGCATTCCTGGTGAGCTGAAGGGAATGCATGAAGCCCATAAGCGGTTTGGAAAGTGAGTATTTATGTTTGTGGTAAATGCTACTTATGTTGCTAAGTTTTTTTTTTTTTTTCACCTGACCTACTTAGTTCTTATTCTGTAAGAGATTATTATATTGAATAATTCACCATAAAAGCTTGTGTAATTTTATCATTTCCATGACTTGAATTTGGCTTTGCAAGTACGTAATTATTGTCCCGTTATTTTCTGTGCTGATTTGTGTTAACTATTTGCTACTCTATTGTGAGTATTATTTTGTTTAATTTATGCCATATTTCATTTCAGACTGTCCTGGAAGGCTTTGGTTGATCCGGTGATCAGTTTGGCCCGGGATGATGGATTTCATATTTCAGAGGCTTTCAGTAAGGATTCTTTCTGTTTTTTTTGAAGGATTATTGCTATTTTAAACCTTTTAAATGTCGGGTTGAATGATGGTAGAAGAAAAGTGTCCAGGGCGAGAATTGAACCATTGAGATAGCGGCACGCAGACTTTGTGTCTACTCCATTACACTGAGAGTTGGACTAGTGTACTTGCAAACGCATCGCAACGCAATGAAGCCAGAAGTCGTGGTGTGGAAGGGACTGTAACGAGCTGGTTCTGTTCATTCTCCACGATTACGTCGGTCATTTAAATTAGACACGATTGAGCGACCGCAGCGACCAGGTGTAGCTTCCTGCTGATTTGTTGTCACAGTTTTTTTTTGTTTTTATATTTACTTTTTTCTGAAAAACAAAATATTAGTTTATCATAAATAAATACTGTCTTGTCTCCTGCCTGGGTTTCCAGCTTCCATCTTATCTCTTAGAATTTAAATTGTATATGCAATTTATTTTCATCAATTATATAATGTGGTTTGCTCTTCTTATAGTGTCTGGTATTGAGCATCGTTCCAAGCTGGGTGAGGCAGATAGGCAAGCCATGGACAAGTTTGCCAATCGCTACATGGCCAAGTATACGGACGGGCGAAAGTTGACCAAAAATACGCCCGTCAAACGGCCGGACCTGGCCAAAGTCCTGGAACTGGTGGCAAAGGAAGGTCCAGATGTCCTCTATAAGGGCCAGCTGGCCCAGGAAATTGTAGATACGGTTCGTTTCCAATTAAGATTTGTTTTTGTTCTTCTTTTGGGGGCAATTGGATATGCTGGTTTTGAACAAAAGTTTTTTGAAGGGAGGATGTACATATAGAAAAAAATGTTTTTCTCAAATGAAATGATGGAACCGCCTACCTTTCACAGTGTAGTCGTTTCGCACGAAATACCTGCTTTTTCCCTCCGCCAAATATTTTTCTTTCTAATTTGTAGGTGAATAACAATGGAGGTGCCATGACCCTGCAAGATCTGGAGAGTTATGAAGTGAAGGTTCGCAGTCCCATTGCGGGAAAGTTTGGTGGTGAGTATTTGAGCTTGAATTGAATGGTTCACAAAATTCCAATTAGTTCACCAATTTTTGAACTTGCTGTTAGACATATTGTTCTTATGCAGACAGGGTGTTTTGGAGGTATTTTTCCGGGGGTATTTTCGGGGGGGGGGGAGGGGACTTTTGCATAAACGAGCCAAAAGATGTTATTTTTTGGCATATTTTCCAGGTAGAAACGCAAAACGTTCTCAAAAAATGCCTAGATTTAGCTAAAAATAACTATTTTTAAGAAAAAATCTCCGGCGAAACACTAAACTTGTACTTGTTCTGCGGTGAAGCAAACCTTTTGCTAAAATTATATCACAAATTTGTTCTACTAAGCCTACGAGGAAATTTACGCTTTCAATCTTTGACCGGCTCAGGGATCTTTCAAAACTTTTGATACCAGCACGATAATGCTTTGTGATTTTGACCTCCGAGAACAAGCACGGAAAGATTTCAGTTTCTTCAAAAATGGTAGATTTTTAAGCAATTCTTATTTCGAATCTTCGTTGTTTGGCACAGTGTCCGTTCCAAGAGTATATACATAATGCGGTGTTGTGTTTCCCATTTGGACTTATTCTGTTGTTGTATGTTTGGTTTGCAGAATTTGAAGTTTTGAGCTTTCCCGCGCCCAGCTCTGGGAGTATTCTGCAGTTGATTCTGAATCTGTTGGAGACAAGTGAATCATCGCCTTCAGATTCGGAGGCAAAACTGACCTCTGATCAGAAACGTGTGGATTATTTCCTGAGACTGTATCATGTATGTAGGACATTTTTTAAGTATGACCAAGATTTCCTTTATTGTTATCTGTCTTTTTTGTTATTGTCAACGCCAGTCTATATCTTTTATTTCACTAAATATTCACTATCAAAAGTCCAGAAATGTTTAAATCAGTGTAATAAGCTAGCTTTAGCTTTAAGTGTTCACGGTCGTAGCAGAGTGGCTTGCTGTCCGACTGCAGGTCAGCCAACTCGAGTTCGATTCCCAATCCAGGAGCAAGCTTTTTCATCCATCTTGTTTTCACATTTATATATTTGAATTTTTGAAAATAAATTGGTAAAGTTTTTCTCTTTTATTCTGGTCTATTTAGATTTTGCCCCTGGCTGCTCAGCACCAGGAAGATCTGGGTGATCCAGATTTTGGACCGGACGTGCAACAGTTTGAGTCTCACATTACCAAGTAATAAATCTGTATGCATGAAGAATACTGAACCTCCAGGGAGTCATGTGGTCTTGAGCCTAGACCTTTCCTTTTGGAAAACAAAAATGCCCCCGTTGATGGGCAGGGATTCCCCATGAAGATTCCACCATTTTTGACCTAAAAAAGCTAGGGGTAAAATTCAGCAAAAAGTTTAAAATTTTGCTGATTTCCATCAAAATTTAAGTCTAGAGTTTACAGTTTGGAGCCATTTAAAAGTGATTATAAACTGGTTCAGCGGGTTTTTTGAAAATATTATTTAGAGAGAGATAGAAATTTATATTTTACAAATTTTCATAAGTTTTGTGTTATTTTTTCATTTAATTCAAAAATTCTTCCGCTTTGTTCTGGCGCTGCCCTTTGTCCCTTGGCTCTCTGAATTTTTCACACCTTTCGCATGGCCTTTCTATTTCGAACCTCTACAATAATCTACTCTTGTTAAAGTGTGTTTTATTAGTGTAAGATTTTTGGACAAAAAATTCTTCTGCTCCTGGAGGCTCAAAATCCCCTTTGGGACCTTAAATTTAAATGGTGGCTTTAAATATTTCTAAAACTTTGAGTGAGTGGGCAATTGTGTGGCGAAAATGTAGCATTTCTTCAATTTCTGATGAAGGACTTCGCTTTAGATGGACCTTCGATCCGCATTTTAAATCCCTGGGTTTTAATTTTTTT